>JAREIS010000667.1:0-138967 GCA_030060385.1 Muscicapa striata striata | reverse complement strand
TTGAAAGATGCATTTTTCTGTATCCCCTTGGCACTTGAAGTAGGAATACTTTGCCTTTGAGTGGGAGAACCCAGACACGGACGCAAGAAGCAGCTCACCTGGACGCGCTACCACAAGGATTTAAAACTCACCAACTATTTTTGGAAATCAATTGGGCTCGAGAGTTAGAAGAATGGAAGACGACTCAGGTAAAAGAATCACCTTTCTTATATGTTCTCCTCAATATGTTGATGACATCTTTATAGCTTCCACAGAAAAGGATGTTTGCCTCAGACTCACTATTGAATTACTCAATATGTTGGGACAAGCTGGATACCGAGTATCAAAGGAAAAGCTCAGCTGGTAAGAGCCCAAGTGATTTACCTAGGCTGCGAAATTTCACAAGGGTGGAAGTTAGGTCAATCGAATACAAGCAATTTGCACCATACCCACACCACGAAATCCACAAGATTAAGGTCCTTTGGGCATGGTAGGGTGGTGCGCTTGTGGATCCCGGAATTTGGACTAAAAGCAAAACCCTGTATGAAGCAGCCAAAGCTCTGTGTTCCAGTGGGGTCAAACACAAGAAAAGGCATTCCAGAGTTTAAACAAGCCTTAAAGGAAGCCCCAGCACTAGGTTACCAGATCTTACAAAACCTTTTCAACTATACGTAAATGAGAGACAGAGACTGGCAATAGGGTTCTCACCCAAAATTGGGCTCATGGAAACGCCCGGTAGGATACTTCCAAAGCAGCTAGACTCTGTAAACGCCGGATGGCCCGGTTGTCTTAGAGCTGTGGCAGCAACAGTGCTCCTAATTCGAGAAGCCAGGAAATTGACTTTGGGGAAAAGGATGGAAGTGTTTGTTCCCACATGGTCATTGCAGTTTTGGAGCAAAAGGGGCATTGGCTCTGCCAAGTCGCATGTTACAATCCAGGCACTTCTCCGAGAACAGGATGACATTGAATTAAAAATAACTAATCATCTTAATCCAGCAGAATTTCTTAGGAGCAGCAGCCAGGAAGAAGAAGGCGAATTGACACACGACTGCGTGGAAATCATTGAACAGGCAGGCACAGCCGAAGACCTGAGAGATGAGCCTTGGAACTGAATGGGAACTGTTTACAGATGGATCCATTTATGGAGAACGGAACCAGGCATGGATATGCAGTAGAGACTCTGGACAGGTAGCAGAAGCTCGAGCTTTGCCTCGGGAACTTCAGCCCAGAAAGCGAGATACAAGCTCTGGTAAGAGCCTTAGAATTGAGTCAAGGGAAAAGAGTAAACATTTGGACTGATTCAAATATGCTTTTGGAGTAGTACACGTACATGGAGCTCTGTGGAAAGAAAGAGGACTATTAAATTCTCAAGGATCAGAAATTAGCACAAAGAACAAATATTGGCACTTTTAGAAGCAGTGCATAAACCTCAGGCGGTAGCAGTGATGCATGTAAGAGGACATCGGAATGAAGAAGGAAAAGCTGCCCAGGAAACCAGTTGGCCACAGAGTTGCCAAACAAGTCGCCTGAGAGGTATGGACACAATTAGCTTTATTACCAGCGCGATCTAATCCTGCTACTTCTTTTCTTGAGCAGAGACCATGGTATATTACATGAAGATGAGAACTCGTCAATTTCTCCAGGCTCAGAAGAATGAAAAAGGATGGTATGTCACGGCTATGGGTCAGGGTTGCTGCCAACAAAGGTAATGAAAACAGTTTTAGAAATCGAACATAACAAGTGCCATTGGGGAGCAGATGCATTAGTACAATTTTTAAAACATGAGGTGATTTCCAACCAGATGTTAACAATGGCTAAACGGATTAATGCCACGGTCCAGTCTGTATTAAAAATAACCCAGTGACACGAAGGCAAATACAACTAGGAAAGTTACAAGTAGGGCCTTTAACCGGGAGACTATTACAAATAGATTTCTCAGAGCTACCAAAAGCGCAAGGGTACCGTTATTTGCTGGTGTATGTGTGGTACTTCTCAGGTGGCCGGAAGCTTTCCCATGCAGGACTAACCAAGCAAAGGAAGTAATTAAAAAACCCTTTACTACGAGAAATTATTCCTAGATTTGGGGTCCCATTAAGCATGTCCTCTGATCGGGGCCTCACTTTGTAGCTGGAGTAGTCCAAGAGGTAGCCAGAGTGTTAGGATAGACTGGGATCTCCATACACCCTGGAGACCACCATGGGCCAAGTAGAACGGATGAATCAGACATTAAAAGGCCAGATCAAGAAAATTTGTCAGGAAGCAAAGATACAGTGGCCTCAGGTGCACACTTCTAGCTCTGCTAAGGATCAAGATTAAACCTAGGGAAAAGATAGGAGTAAGTCCACAATGAAATTTTGTATGGCAAACCATATCATGCTGCGACCTACAAAGGGGACCTCACTTGGTAGGAGATCAAGTATTGTTGAGTTACATTCTGTCTCTAAATAAAGTCCTTACAGCGCTGCGAGGAGCATTGCAGTGGAACAGGCCTCTGCCCTTGGAAAATCCTGTCCATGACATCCAGCCGAGATCAAGTATATGTGAAGAACTGGAATACGGAACCCTTGAAAGAAGTATGGGGCGGTCCTCACCAGGTGATCATGACTACCACACGGCAGTGAAAGTCCAAGGGATCGAAACTGATTCACTACACCCGGATCAAGAAGGTCCCGCTGAAATGGGAAGTCCAGCCCTTTATCAGCAACAAAATGGTGTTCAAGGCAATGCCTAGTTCTTTTAACATTAGTCTGTATAATGCAAACATGCTTTGTGCGGGTGAGGGAAGCTTGTCAAAATCACTGTGCCTGAACCAGATCTAGTTGTACCTGAGGGAGCAGGAGTAAATTTGACTTGTTTATTTTCTGACAACCAGAGAGTTGGGATTTGAGGAAGTAAAAGGGTTCTGGAGACTACTTACTACGGACCAGGTATTCACCGAAGGAATCGTGACATTCTGGGATATGGAACAGCAGAAAGGTAATACCACACTGATGATACCACATAGAAGTTAATCAGAGTGGTCAGTTCATATGCACTGTGCAAATTGGAGAAAGTTTTAACTATAGGAATGTAATTGTAGTTGTTCTAAAAGAGAATAGGGGACACTTACAGGTGACAGAAGCTGGAAAACACAACAAGAATCGGGACAAGAAAATTTAATAGTGGGATTAGTTAGAGATTTTGGGCAAGTACAAAAATACGACATCCATCACTGCATGTTTACCCTTACCTAAAGCGGCGGAGATCCACACCATGGGGCATCATTCCTGCTGGGGAAATGCCTCCAGAAAACCATAAATGGGACAAAAAGATGTAATAAAGTGATGCGGAATCATACTAAGATGATAGAGGAGACCTACACAGTTCGAGGGCAATGGTCATCGCTGACAAAGAGTAAGTGCCTAAAATTACCAAATGCAGTTTATTCAAAAATTGGACGCATTTAAGGATGTAGGATAGTGTTCTTATGACATAAGAAAAACGAGACAAAAACCGGTCACAGAGTATTTTTATGAGATAGTTTGCCAAGAAGGGACAGAAGAATGGGAACATTGGAAAACGATTTGGGGTCCCAGTTTGTTAGAATCTTACAGTTACATAGACCAGTACATTAGTGTGTCGAATGGTCAGGCAAGAGAGCAAAACCACCCAGGAATGTTAAGGACAGAAATAGTAAGCCGATCGACTGACCCCCACACCTAGCTGGAATTGTAGCAAAATCATCACATGTGATAATTCCCGAATCCCAAATTGGTTTAGTGCCAGTCCGGATACTACTAAAATGGGGTTGTGAATGTCAAACGATATAATCATACAATAACAGGTGAAATAAAAAGGGTTTAGAAAGATTGTCAGATCTATCACCATCAGGAGTCCAGGGCATTCAGTGTGTAATAGGACACGGACAATGGACCACTCATATGCCCATTAACGGTCCAGTCACGCAGATCACTTTAGGGTCCCTACGCTTTGGCCTTTCTGGAAACAGTCTAAATTAACAAGAAGAGATGCAGTCACGAACAAAGAGGGAAACAATGAGGTGGCAGAAGAACTAGGATTAGGAGATGAAGATAAATAGCATGAACCCTCATCAGAGTTAAATTTGGATGGGTACTAGAATCCTGTTTGCACCAATTTCTACATATAGAAACCGGGAGATGCTATACAAATTATTAGGACAAACTGAGAGGTTAGCCGCAGTTACAAAGAAAGGATTTAGGGACCTGAACTTACAGTTACAAGCAACTACTAGAATGACGGTACAGAACAGGATGGCGTTAGGTATGTTGTTGTTAAAAGAACATGGGGTGTGTGGATACCTACAGGGCAGAGTTGACCACTGTTGTGTACATATACCGAATGTCACTCGGGAAGTAGAAAAGACATAAGTCAATTGGAACAAATTGAAACAAAAGTGCATGAGGTTCAAGAAGAAGCTGAGCACAATTGGGTAGGAGCATTATTTAGCTCCCTGGGAATCCAGGTCTCTGGTTAGATATCATCAATAATACAATATGTAATAATGATTGTGTTGATTATTGTAGTCTGCATGATTATGTATAGATGTCTTTTAGGAATGATTGCTCGAGAAGGAACTCACACCCGACGAGTAATGAAAGCTCTGACACGGAGGAAGTAATCTCATCAGCTTCTCGAAGAAGTCCACCAACCTACCTGGAAACCATCACTTAATGAATTGAGTTGAGCATCCTTGCAGAAGATCTGAAGAATGCTCAAAAGGGGGAGTTGATACCGAATCTGTAAAAGTACTATGAAATGTATTAGAATTATAAGTAGTAGTAGTTATGCTAAGGCTTAGGAGGCAGCAGTTCACGAGCAGGCCCTGGGAAAACAGGCCTGGGAATGTACTGAGAATTACAATATAATTAAAGGATTTAGTAATGCCAGGTTAAAATAAACGGAATAATGAATGTTCTGGTGGTGGAATGACAAGCAAGGGGGATTAAGGGGGGTAGCCTACAGTTTGGAGTAGACAAGCATGTAGGATTTATGACTTTTAAGAATAATATCTACAAGATTTATGTATCTGTATTGTCTTGAAGTGGGGGTGTTTCTGCATGTAGAACAACTTTGTAAGAAAGTATAAAAACCTATCAAAAAAAGGAACTGGCGAGATCTGACTTTGGACGTTAGTCCGCAGGTCTCCGAGCCCTGGAATAAAGCACCGCATAAACTAACTCTGTTAGTTTGTGTTTTGTTTGGGATATCGGGCAATACTCTCACCCCGGGGCACGGGCGGCTTCAGCGCACTCCTTCCGGCGGAAGGCGGATTCTCGGCCGGCCGGCCGGCCGCCCAGAGGCCGGGTAGACCTCGTCTCCGGCTGCCGACCCCGAGAAGGGTAGGCCTGTTCACCCCGGCACTGCCGGCCGCTGCAGCGCCTCCCCACCGACGAAGGCAGATGCCGCCGGGCCGGGAGGCCGGCCCGGCAGCCAGGTAGTCCTGGTCTCCGGCTGCTGACCCCGAGAAGGGTAGACTTGTTCACCCCGCGCAGCGGGCCGCTGCAGCGCCCCTCCGGCGGCAGGCGGATCTCGCCGACCGCCGGGCCAGCCCCGAGCCGGGTAGACCCTGTCTCAGGCAGCCGCCACAAAGAAAGATAGACCTGTTCACACACCAGCGCCATGGGGCCACTGCAGCGCACTCCGCCAGCGGCAGGCGGATGCCGCCGGCCAGTAGCCCGCCTCCGGAGCCGGGTAGACTAGATCTCCGCGACCGCAACGGAGAAGGGGTGGACCTGTTCACCCGGTGCCTCGAGCCGCTGCGGCAACCTACTCACCGGCGTCCTGCTGATGGCGCCAACCGACCGGCCGGCCCCGAGCCGGGTAGACCTGGCCTCCGGCGCCCGCCCAGGTGAAGGGTAGACTTGTTCACCCCAGCGCCGTGGGGCCGCTGCAGCGCCCCTCTCCGCCGCATGTAGGCGGATGCCGCAAGCCTGCTGGCCGCCCCATAGCCAGATAGACATGGTCTCCGGCGGCCACCCTGGAGAAGGGTAGACCTATTCACGGCAGCGCGGGACCGCTGCAGAGGCCTCCCCTCAAGCCGCTGGCGGATGCCGCCGGCCGGCCGGTCGGGCCCCGGAGCCCGGTAGACCCGGGTCTTGGACGGCCGACCCAGAGAAGGGTCGAGTTGTTCACCCTGGCATCGCGGGCCGCTGCTGTGTCCTGCCCGCCAGCCGCAGGCAGATGCCGATGGCTGGCCGGGCCGTCCCGGAGCCGGGTAGACCTTGTCTCCGGTGGCCGCCCTGGAGAAGGGGTAGACCTGTTCACCCCGGGCGCTGCGGGCAGCTGCAGCGCCTTTCCCAGGCGGCAGGTGCATGTCGCCGGCCGGCCGGGCGGCCCCTGAGCCGGGTAGACCTGGTGTCCGGCGGCCGCCCGGAGAAGGGTAGACCTGTTCACCCGCGGCCACAGGCCGCTGCAGCGCCCGCCAGCTGCGGCAGGTGGATCCCACCGGCCAGCCAGCCCCGGAGCCGGGCAGAGAAGGGTAGACCTTCACCACCGCGCTGCAGGCTGCTGCAGCGCCCTCTTCCGCCTGAAGGCGGATTCCGCTGGCCGGCCGGCCCCAGAGCCGGGAAGACCTGGTCTCCGGCAACTGCCTCAAGAAGGGTAGACTTGTTCACCCCAGCGCCGCGGGCAGCTGCAGCGCCTCCTCTCCTGCGGCAGGTGGATGGCACTGGCCGGCCGGTAGGCCAAGGAGCCAGGTAGACATGGTCTCTGACGGCCAGAAAGAGGGGTAGACCTGTTCACCCCTGCGCCACGGGTCGCTGCAGCGCCCCGCCAGCGGCAGGTGGATGTTGCCGGCCGGCTGGCCGGCCCCGGGATCCGGGTAGGCCGGGTCTCCAGCGGCCGCCTTGGGGGAAGGGTAGACCTGTTCACCCCGGCGCCGTGGGCCGCTGCAACTCCCTCCCCTCATGCGGCAAGCGAAGGCCGCTGGCCGGCCGGCTGGCCTTGGAGCCATGTCGACCTGGTCTCCTGCGGCCGCCCCAGAGAAGGGTAGACCTATTAACCCCGAGCCGCGGGCCGCTGCAGCACCTCGCCAGCGGCGGCAGGTGGATCCCGCCGCCGGCCAGCCCCAAAGCCGGGCAGACCGGGTCCGGCGGCCGCCCGGAGAAGGGTAGACCTGTTCACCACCGCGCCGCAGGCAGCTGCAGCGCCCTCCCCATCCGCCTGAAGGCAGGTGGATGCTGCCGGACGGCCGGCTGGCCCTGAAGCTGGCTAGACCGGGTCTCCGGCGGCGGCCCCAGGAAACGGTAGACCTGTTCACCCAAGCGCCAAGGGCCACTGCAGCACCCTCCCTGCCGGCGGAAGGTGGATGGTGCAGGCCGGCCGGCAGGCCCCGGAGCCGGGTAGACCTGGTCTCCGGCGGCCGACGCAGAGAAGGGTAGACCTGTTCAGCCCGGCGCCACGGTTTGCTGCAGTGCATTCCCTTTCAGCGGCAGGCGGATGCTGCCAGCCGGCAGGCCTGCCATGCAGCCGGGTAGACCTGGTCTCCGGCAACCGCCCAGGAGAGGGGTAGACCTTTCACCCCGGTGCCACGGTTTGCTGCAGTGCGCTCCTTGCCGGGCGGCAGGTGGATGGCGCGGCCAGGCGCCAGGCCACGGGGCCACGAGATCACCGTCTCCCGCGGCCGCCACAAAGAGGGGTAGAGCTCTTCACCCGGCACCGCAGGGGCCGCTGCAGCACCCTTCCCGCCGGCGATAGGCATATGCTGCCGGCGGCCGGCCGGCCCGGGATCTGTGTAGACCTGGTCTCCGGAGGCCGACCTGGAGAAGGGTAGACCTGTTCACCCCAGAGACGCTGGCCGCTGCAGCGCCCTTGTTGGCGGCGGAAGGTGGATCCCTCCGGCCGGCCGGCCCCGGAGCCGTGTAGACTTGGTTACCGGTGGCCGCCACAAAGAAAGGTAGGCCTGTTCACCTGGCGCCACGGGCCGCTGCAGCGCCCTCCTCACTGGTGGCAGGTGGATGCCGCTGATCGGGCCAGCCGCCCCGGAGCCGGGTAGACCTGGTCTCCGGCGGCCGCCACAAAGGAAGTTAGGCCTGTTCAACCCGGGCGCCACGGGCCGCTGCAGCGCCGCCCCCGCCGGCAGCAGGCGGGTGCCGATGGCCGGCCGGCCGGCCCTGGACCAGGGTAGACCTGGTCTCCTGCGGCCGCCCCGGAGAAGGGTAGATCAGTTCACTTTGGCGCTGCGGGCCTCTGCAACGCCCTCCTCTCCGGAGAAAGGCGGATGCCGCCGGCTGGCCAGCCAGCCGCATAGCCGGGTAGACCTGATCTCTTGCGGCCGCTCCGGAGGAGAGTAGAATTGTTCACCCCGGCGCAACCGGCCGCTGCAGCGCCCTCACCTATGGCTGCAGGTGGATGCCGCCGGCCGGCCGGCCAGCCCCGGAGCCGGGTAGACCTCGTCTCAGGCAGCCGGCAAAAAGGAAGGTAGACCTGTTCACCCAGGCACAGCGGGTCGCTTCAGCGCACCCCCTCATGCGGCAGGTGGATGCCGCCGGCCGCCTGCTGCCCGAGCCGGGTAAACCAGATCTCCGGTGACCGCAACGAAGTAGGGTAGACCTGTACACCCCGGCGCCTCGGGCCGCTGAAGCGCCCTACTCACCGGCATCTGGCGGATGCCGCCGGCCAGCAGGTTGGCCCTGGAGCCGGGTAGACCAGATCTCCGGCGACCGCAACGGAGAAGGGTAGACTTTTTTACCCAGGCGCCGCAGGCCGGTGCAGCGCCCTCTCCGCCGGTTGCAGGCGGATGCCACCGGCCGGACAGCCGGCCCTGGAGCCGGGTAGACCTGGTCTCCAGCGGCCGGCCCAAAAAAGCAAAGACCTGTTCACCCCGGCGCCGCGGGCCGCTGCGCGACCTCCTCTCGCGGCAGGCGGGTGCTGCCGGCTCGCCCGAGCCGTGTAGACCTGGTCTCCAGCGGCCGCCCAGAGAAGGGTAGACATGTTCACCCGCAGCCGCCGGCCGCTGCAGCGCCCGCCGGTGGCAGCAGGTGGATCCGTCGGCCGGCCAGCCCCGGAGCCGGGCAGACCGCGTCTCCGGCTGCCGCCCCAGAGAAGGGTAGACATGTTGACCCCGCAGCCGCGGGCCGCTTCAGCGCCCCGCCAGCAACGGCAGGTGGATCACTCCGGATGGCCAGCCCCGGAGCCGGGCAGACCGGGTCTCAGGCGGCCGCCCCGGAGAAGGGAAGAGCAGTTCACCACCGCGCCGCAGTCCGCTGCAGCGCCTCCCTTTCCGCCTGAAGAAGGATTCCGCCGACCGGCCGGCCCCAGAGCCGGGTAGACCTGGTCTCCGGTGCCGCCGAAAGAGGGGTAGACCTGTTCACCCGTTCGCCGCGTGTCGCTGCAGCGCCCTCCCCGCCGGCGGTAGGTGGATGCTGCCGGCCGGCCGGCCGGCCCCGGATCCGGGTAGGCCTGGTCTCCGGCGGCCGCCTTGGGGAAGGGTAGTCCTATTCACCCCGGCGCCGCGGGCCGCTGCAAATCCCTCCCCACATGCGGCACGCGGAGGCCGCTAGACGGCCGGCCGGCCCCGGAACCGGGTAAACCTGGTCTCCGGCGGCCGCCCGTGAAGTGTAGAAATGTTCACCATGGAGCCGCGGGCCACAGATGCGCCCTCGCCGGCGGCGGCAGGTGGATCCCGCCGGCCGGCCGGCCCCGGAGCCGTGTAGACCTGGTCTCTGGCGGCCGCAACGGAGAAGGGTAGACCTGTTCATCCCGGCGCTGCGGGCCCCTGCAGCGCCCTACTCACCAGCGTCAGGCGGATGCCGCTGGCCGGCTGGCCGGCCCCGTTGCCCGGTAGACCTGGTCTCAGGCGGCCGCCCCGGTGAAGGGTAGACCTGTTCATCCCGGCGCCGCAGGCAGCTGCAGCGCCCTCTCCACCTGCTCCAGGTGGATGCTGCCGCCCGGCCGGCCGGCCCCGGAGCCAGGGAGACCTGGTCTCCGGCGGCCGCGTCGGAGCCAGGTAGACCTGGTCTCTGGCGGCCGCCCCGGTGAAGGGTAGACCTGTTCTCCCCGGCGCTGCGGGCCGCTGCAGCGCCCTCCTCACCGGCGGCAGGCGGATGCCGCCGGACTGCGGCCGGCCCCGGAGCCGGGTAGACCTGGTCTCCGGCGGCCGCCCCGGTGAAGGGTAGACCTGTTCACTCCGGCGCCGCGGGCCGCTGCAGCATCCTCCTCTCCTCCGCAGGCGGATGCTGCCGGCCGGCCCTGCAGCCAGGTAGACCTGGTCTCCGGCGGCCGCCCGGAGAAGGGTAGACCTGTTTCACCCCGGAGCCGCGGGCCGATGCAGCGCCCTCCTTTCCGGCAAAAGGTGGACGCCGCCGGCCGGCCAGGTGGCCCGGGAGCCAGGTAGACCTGGTCTCCGGCGGCCGCCCAGAAGAAGGGTAGACCTGTTCACTCCAGCGCCGGGGCCGCTGCAGCGCCCTTCCCTCCGGCGGCAGTCTGATGCTGCGGGCCGGCCTGCCGTACTCGGAGCCAGGTAGACCTGGTCTCCGGCGGCCGCCCCGGAGAAGGGTAGACCAGTTCACTCCGGCGCTGCAAGCTGCTGCAGCGCCCTCCTCTCTGGCGGAAGGCGGATCCGGATGGCCGGCCGGCCTGCCCCGGAGCCGGGTAGACGTGGTCTCTGGCGGCCGCCCCGGAGAAGGGTAGACCTGTTCAATCCGGAGCCGCGGGTTGCTGCAGCGCCCTCCCCTTCCGGCAGAAGGCAGATTCAGCCGGCCATCCGGCCAGCTCCGGAGCTGGGTAGACCTGGTCTTCGGCAGCAGCTACAAAGATGGGTAGACCTGTTCACCCCAGCGCCACGGGCCGCTGCAGCGCCCTCCCCTCCAGTGGCAGGTGGATACTGCTGGCCGGCTAGCTGTCTCCGGAGCCGGGGAGACCTGGTCTCCGGCGGCCGACTCGGAGAAGGGTAGATCTGTTCACTCCGGCGCCGCGGGCCGCTGCAGGGCCTTTCCCGCAGGCAACAGGGGGATGCCGCCGGCCGGCCGGCCCTGGAACCGGGTAGACCTGGTCTCCGGCGGCCGCCCCGGAGAAAGGTAGACCTGTTCACAACTGCGCCGCGGGCCGCTGCAGCGCACTCCCTGCCTGCGGCAGGCGGATGCCGACGGCCGGGCTGCCGGCCTCGGATCCTGGTTAACCTGGTCTCCCTCGGTTGCACCGGAGAAGAATAGACTTGTTCACCCAGGCGCCGAGGGCCGCTGCCGCGCCCTCCTCGCCGATGGCAGGCGGATGCTGCTGGCCGGCCAGCCTGCCCCGGAGCCGGGTAGACCTAGTTTTCGGCGGCCGACCTGGAGAAGGGTAGACCTATTCACGCCGGTGCCGCGGGCCGCTGCAGCACCCTCCCCGCCGGCGGTAGGTGGATGCCGCCTGCCGGCCGACCGGCCCCGGAACAAAGGTAGACATGGTCTCTGGCGGTCGCCCCGGAGAAGGGTAGACCTGTTCACCCCAGCGCTGCTAGCCACTGCAGCGCCCTCCCCTCTGGCGTCAGGTGGATCCCGCCGGCTGGCCGACCCCGGAGCCGGGTAGACCTGGCCCCTGGCGGCCGACCCGGAGAAGGATAAACCTGTAAACCCCTGCGCCATGGGCCGCTGCAGCGCCCTCCCTGGCGACGCCAGGCGGATGCTGACATCTGGCCTGCCGGCCCCAGAGCCGGGTAGACCTGGTCTCCGGCGGCCGCCCCAGAGAAGGGTAGACCTGTTCACCCCGGGGCTGCGGGCCGCTGCAGCGCCCTCCTCTCCGGCAGCAGGCAGATGCTGCGGGCCGACCGGCCGTCCCCGGAGCCGGGTAGACCTGGTCTCCGGCGGCCGGATTGGAAAAGGGTAGATTTGTTCACTCCAGCGCCGCAGGCCGCTGCAGTGCCGTCCTTGCCTTCGGTATGTGGATGCCACCGGCCGGCGGGCCGGCCCCGGAACCGGGTAGACCTGGTCTCCGGCGGCCGCCCTGCAGAAGTGTAGACCTGTTCACCACTGCGCTGCTGGCTGCTGCAGCCCCCTCGCTTTCCGGTGGAAGGCGGATTCCGCCGGCTGGCCGGCCGGCTACGGAGAAGGGTAGACCTGTTCACCACCGCGCCGCGGGCTGCTGCAGCCCCCTCCTCTTCCGGTGGAAGGTGGATTCCCCCGGCCGGACGGCCGGACTTGTAGCCGGGTACACCTGCTCTCCAGCGGCGGCCCCAAAAAAGGGTAGACTTGTGCACCCCGGTGCCGCGGGCCACTGCAGGGCCCTCTCCACCTGTGGCAGGCGGATGCCACCGGCCGGATGGCTGGCCCTGGATCCTGGTAGACCTGGTCTCCAGCGGTCGCCCCAGAGAAGGGTAGGCCTGTTCACCCCGGCGCCACGGGCCGCTGCAGCGCCCTCCCCACCGGCTTCAGGTGGATGCTGCCGGCCGACCTGCTGGCTTCAGAGCCGGGTAGACCTGGTCTCCGGCGGCCGCCACGGAGAAGGGTAGATTTGTTCACTGCTGCGCTGCAGGCCACTGCAGCGCCCTCCCCGCCGTCGGCAGGCGGATTCTGCCGGCCGGCCGGCCGGCCCCGGAGAAAGGTAGACCTGTTCACCCAAAAGCCGCGGGCTGCTGCAGCGCCCTGGCCGGTGGCGGAAGGTGGACCCTGGTGGCCGGCTGGCCCCGGAGCCGGGTAGACCGCGTCTCCGGCGGCCACCCCGGAGAAGGGTAGATTTGTTCACTGCAGCGCTGCGGGCCGCTGCAGCGCCCTTCCCGCCGTCAGCAGGCGGATGTCGCCGGCCGGCCGGCCAGCCCCGGAACTGGGTTGACCTGGTCTCCGGCGGCAGACACGCAGAATGGTAGACCTGTTCACGCAGCGCCGCGGGCCGCCGCAGCTCCCTCCCTTCCGGTGGAAGGCGGATGCAGCCGGCCGGCCGGCCGGCCCCAGATCCGGGTGGACATAGTCTCTGGCGGCAACCCCGGAGAATGGTAGACCTGTTCACCCAGCGCTGCTGGCCGCTGCTGCTCCCTCCCCTCATGCAGCAGGCAGATGCCGCCCGCCGGCCTGCTGGCCCCTGACCCGGGTAAACCTGGTCTCCAGCGGCCGCCCCGTGAAGGGTAGACCTGTTCACCCCAAAGTAGCGGGCCGCTGCAGCAACTTACTCACCGGCGTCAGGCTGATGCTGCTGGCCGGCCGGCTGGCCCCAGAACTGGCTTGACTGGGTCTCCAAGGGCCCCTCATGGAACGGTAGACCTGTTCACCCTGGCGCCGCGGGCCGCTGCAGCATCCTCTCCGCCGGCGACAGGCGGATGCCGCCGGCGGACCGCCCGGCCTCGGAGCCGGGTAGACCTGGTCACCGGCGGCAGCCCCGGTGAAGGGTAGACCTGTTCACCTCGGTTTCGCGGGCCGCTGCAGCGCCCTCGCGGGCGGCAGCAGGTGGATCTCGCCGGCCTGCCTAACCCTGAGCCGGGTAGACTTGGTCTCCGGCAGCTGCCAAAAAGAAAGGTAGGCCTGTTAACCCCGGGGCCACGGGCCGCTGCAGCGCCCTCCCCGCTGGCAGCAGGTGGATGCCGCCGGCCGGCCGGCCGGCCCTGGAGCCGGGTAGACATGGTCTCCAGCGGCCGCCCTGGAGAAGGGTAGATGTGTTCACCCCAGCGCTGCGGGCCTCTGAAGCGCCCTACCCTCCGGCCGCAGGCGGATTCCGCCGGCCGACCGGCCGGCCCCGGAGCCGGGTAGACCCGGTCTTCGGCGGCCAAACCAGAGAAGGTTAGTCCTGTTCACCCCGGCATCGCGGGCCGCTGCTGCGCCCTCCCTGCCTGCTGCAGGCGGATGCCGATGGCCGGTCGGTCGGCCCCGGAGCCGGGTAGACCTGGTCTCCAGCGGCCGCCCCAGAGAAGGGTAGACGTGTTCACCCCACAGCCGCCGCCCGCTGCAGCGCCCCGCCGGTGGCGGCAGGTGGATCCCGTCGGCCGGCCAGCCCCGGAGCCGGGCAGACCGCGTCTCCGGCTGCCGCCGCAAAGAAGGGTAGACCTGTTCACCTCTGCACCGCAGGCCGCAGCAGCGCCCTCCCCGCCGGATGGGCGGCCGGCCCCGGAGCCGGGTAGACCCGGTCTTCGGCGGCCGAGCCAGAGAAGGTTAGACCTGTTCAACCCGGCGCTGCGAGCCGCTGCAGCGCCCTCCCCACCGGCGGCAGGCAGATTTCGCTGGCTGGCCGGCGGGCGCCGGAGCCGGGTAGACCTTGTCTCCGGCTTCTGCAACAGAGAAGGGTAGACCTGTTCACCCCGGCGCCGCAGGCATCCGCAGCGCCCTCCCCGCCGGCGGCAGGTGGATGCCGCCGGACCGGCGGAAGGCCCCGGAGCCGGGTAGACCTGGTCTCCAGCGGCCGCCCCAAAAAAGTGTAGACCTGTTCACCCCGGCGCCGCGGGCCGCTGCGGCGACCTTCTCTCCGCGGCCCCGGCGGCCGCCCGGAGAAGGGTAGAGCAGTTCACCACGCGCCGAGGCCGCTGCAGCTCCTCCTTCCGCCTGAAGAAGGATTCCACCGGCCGCCCTAGAGCCGGTAGACCCTGGTCTCTGGCGGCCGCCTGGGGGAAGGGTAGTCCTATTCACCCGGCGCCGCTGGGCCGCTGCAGCATCCTCTCCGCTCGCGACAGGTGGATGCCAGCTGTTGACCGCCTGCCTCGGAGCCGGTAGACCTGGTCACCGCGGCCACCCCGGTGAAGGGGTAGACTTATTCACCCCGGCACAAGGGCCGCTGCAAATCCCTCCCACATGCGGCAGACAGAGAAAGCGCCAGGCGGGGCCGGCCCCCGAGCCGGGTAAACCTGGTCTCCGGCGGCCACCCCGTGAAGGGTAGAAATGTTCACCATGGAGCCGCGGGCCACAGATGCGCCCTCGCCAACGCGGCAGGTGGATCCCGCCCCGGCGGCCGGCCCGAACCGTGTAGACCTGGTCTCTGGCGGCGCAGGAAGGTAGACCTGTTCATCCCGGGCGCTGCGGGCTGCAGCGCCCTACTCACCAGCATCAGGCGGATGCCGCTGGCCGGCCAGCCGGCCCCGTTGCCCGGAAGACCTGGTCTCAGGCGGCCGCCCCGGTGAAGGGTAGACGTGTTCACCCCGGCGCCGCAGGCAGCTGCAGCGCCCTCCGCCCGGCTCCAGGTGGATGCTGCCGCCCGGCCGGCCCGGCCCGAGCCAGGGAGACCTGGTCTCCGGGGCTGCGTCGGGCCGGTAGACCTGGTCTCTGGCGGCCGCCCGGTGAAGGGTAGACCTGGTCTCCCTGGCGCTGCGGGCCGCTGCAGCTCCCCCCACCGGCAGGCGGATGCCGCCGGATGCGGCCGGCCCGGGCCAGGTAGACGCGTCTCCGGCCGCCCGGAGAAGGAGTAGATTTGTTCACTGCAGCGCTGCGGGCCGCTGCAGCGCCTCCCCGCCGTCCAGCAGGCGGATGTCGCGGCCGACCGGCCGGCCCCCAGGTAGACCTGGTCTCAGGGGGCCGCCCCGGAGAGGAGGTAGACCTGTTCAGCCAGGGCCGTGGGCCGCTGCAGCTTCCTCCGCCGGCAGGAGGCAGATGCCGCCCGCCGGCGAGGCCTGTAACAGGGTAGACCTGGTCTCCGGTGGCGCCTCGGAGAAGAATAGACCTGTTCACCCGGTGCCGCGGGCATGCAGCTCCGCATCCCGGCGGCCGGCGGATGCTTCCGCCCCGGCCCGGCGGCAAACCCGGGTAGACCGGGCCTCTGGCGGCGCCCGGAGAAGGTGAACCTGTTCACCCCGGCGCCGCGAGCGCTGCACCGCCATCCCCGCCCGGCAGGAGCTGGAAATCCCGCCCGGCTGGCCCGGGCGTTTCCGGATCTGGTGGGCCTGGTCTCCGGCAGGCAACCTGGAAAACAGTATACCTGTTCACCACCGCGCCGCGAACTGCTGCAGGCCCCTCCTTCCGAGGCGGCGGATGCCTTGGGCGGCCGGCGGACCTGGGCCGGGTACACCTGGTTTCCGGCCGCCCTGGAGAAGGTGACCTGTTCACTCCGGCGCCGCTGGCCGCTGCAGTGCCCTCCTCTCCGACGGAAGGTGGATGCCGCCGGCGGCCGGCCCGCAGCGGAGCCCAGTAGACCTGGTCTCCGCGGCCGCCCATGAGAAGGGTAGACCTGCTCACCCCGAGCTGGCTGCTTAGCCCCAGCGCCGGCGGCGGCAGGTGAACCCCGCTCGCGGCCGGCCCCAGGAGCCGTTTAGACCTGGTCTCCGGCCGCCGGAGAAGGGTAGACCCGTTCACCACCTCGCTGCGGTTCGCCGCAGAGCCCTCCCCTTCTGGAGGAAGGCGGATTCCGCCGAGCCGGCCGGCCGGCCTGAGTTCGGGTAGACCTGGTCTCAGCGGCCTCCCGGAGAAGGGTAGACCTGTTCACCCCGGCGCCGCGGGCCGCTGCAGCGCTAACCCCAGACGGCGGCAGCTGGATGCCGCCGTTGGCCGGCAGGTCGGCCCTGGAGCCGGGTAGACCTGGCCTCCGGCGGCTGACCCAGAGAAAGGTAGACATGCTCACGCCGGCGCCACGGGCCACTGCCGGTCCTTCCAAACCGGCGGCAGGCAGATACGGCTGGCCGGCCGGCCGGCCACGGGGCCAGGAAGACCTGGTCTCCTGCGGCCGCCGTGGAGAAGGGGAGACCTGTTCACTCCGGCGCTGAGGGCCGCTGCTGCGCCCGCACCGCCTGCACCAGGCGAATGCCGCCGGCCGGCCGGACCCGGAGCCAGATAGACCTGGTCTCCGGCGGCCGCCCCAGAGAAGTGTAGACCTGTTCACTCCGGCACTGCGGGCCGCTGCAGCGCCATCCCCGTCGGCAGGAGGCGGACACCCGCCGGCCGGCCCGCCGCCCCTGGAGCTGGGTAGACCCGGTCTCCGGCGGCCGCCCATGAGAAGGGTAGACCTGAACACCCCTGTGCTGCGGGCCGCTGCAGCTCCCTCCCCTGCGGCGGCAGGCGGACTCAGCCGGCTGGAACAGCCGGCCACGAAGCCGGGCAGACCTGGTCTCCAGCGGCCGCTACATAGAATGATAGACCTTTTCACTCCGGCGCCACGGGCCGCTGCAGCGCCTTCCCCGCTGGCGGCAGGCTGATGCGAATGGCCGGCCGGCCGGCCCCGGAGCTGGGTAGACCTGGTCTCCGGTGGCGGATCCGGAGAAGGGTATACCTGTTCACCACAGCGCCGGCTGCTGCTGCCCCTCCCCTTCTGGCGGATGGCGGATGCCGCCCGGCCGGCCGAGGCGGACCTGGAGCCAGGTACACCTGGTCTCTGGCTGCCTCCCTGGAGAAGGGTAGACCTGTTCACTCCGGCGCCGCTGGCCGCTGCAGCGCCCTCCCCTCCGGCGGAAGGCTAATGCCACCGGCCGGCCGGCCGGACCCGGAGCCGGGTAGACCTGGTCTCCGGCAGCCGCCCCGGAGAATGGTAGACCTTTCACCCGGCGTAACTGGCGGCTGCAACGCCCGGGCCCTGGTCTCCGGCGGCATGCGGATGCCACTGGCCGGCTGGCAGGCCCCGGAGCCGGGTAGACCTGGTCTCCGGCAGCCGACCCGCAGAAGGGTAGACCTGTTCACCACCGCGCCACCGGCCGCTGCAGCTCCTCCTCCCACTTCCGGCGGAGAGGCTCCGGCAGCCGACCCGCAGAAGGGTTCCCGCAGGCCGGCCCCAGGCCCGGCCCCCCGGAGCTGGGTAGACCTGGTCTCCGGCGGCCGCCCCAGAGAAGGGCAGACTTGTTCACGCGGCGCCGCGGGTCGCTTTAGCGACCTTCCCGCCTGCGGCAGGCATATGCCAATGGCCTGCCGGCCGGCCCCGGAGCCGGGTAGACCTGGTCTCCGGCACCCACCCGGCAGAAGGGTAGACCTGTTCACCCTGGCGCGCGGGCCGCTGCAGCGCCATCCCCGCCGGCAGCAGACGGATGTCGCCAGCTGGCCGAGCGGCCCCGAAACCGGGTAGATCTTGTCTCCGGCGGCCGCTACAAAGAAGGGTTGACCTGTTCACTCCGGCGCTGAGGGCCGCTGCTGCGTCCTCCCTGCCGGCAGGAGGTGGATGCCGCTGGCCGGCCAGCCGGCCCCTAACCCAGATAGACCTGATTTCTGGCGGCCGCTAAGAAGGGTAGACCTTTTCACTCTGGCGCCGCGGATTGCAGCAGCGCCCTCCCCGCTGGCAGCAGGCGGATTCTGCTGGCCGGCCGGATGGCCCCGTAGCTGGGTAGACCTGGTCTGCGGCGGCCGACCCGGAGAAGGGTATATTTTTAACCCCGGCGCCGCAGGCCGCTGCAGCGCCCTCCCCTGCCGGCAAAAGGCGGATGCCGCCGGCCAGCCGGACGACCCCGGAGCCGGGTAGACCTGGTCTCCAGAGGCCGCCCCAGAGAAGGGTAGACCTGTTCACCCCGGTGCCGCGGGCTGCTGCAGCTCCCTCCCTGCCTATGGCAGGCGGATGCCGCCGGCTGGCTGGCCGGCCCTGGAGCCGGGTAAACCTGGTCTCCGACTGCCGACCCGGAGAAGCGTAGACCTGTTCCCCCCGGCGGCGGGCCGCTGCAGCGCCCTCCCCGCCGGCAGGAGGCAGGCACCCGCCGGCCGGCCGGCCGGCCCGGGAGCTAGGTAGACCTGGTCTCCGGCGGCCGACCCAGAGAATGGTATACCTGTTCAACACAGCGCCGCGGGCTGCTGCAGCCCCTCCCCTTTTGGCGGAAGGCGGATGCCGCCGGCTGGCCGAGCGGATCCGGAGCCGGGCCCACCTCGTCTCCGGCCGCCCTGGAGAAGGGTAGACCTGTTCACTCTGGTGCCGCGGTCCGCAGCAGCGCCCTCCTCTCCGGCGGAAGGCGGATGCCACCGGCCGGCCGAGCGGACCCAGAGCCGGGTAGACCTGGTCTCCGGCAGCCGCCCATGAGAAGGGTACACCTGTTCACCACCTCGCTGCGGACCGCCACAGAGCCCTCCCCTTCTGGAGGAAGTCTAATGCCGCTGGCCGGCCAGCCGGCCCCGGAACCAGATAGACCTGGTCTCCGGCGGCCAACCCGGAGAAGGGGAGACCTGTTCACTCCGGCGCCGCGGGTCGCTGCTGCGCCCTCCTATCCGGCGGTAGGCGAATGCCGCCGGACGCCCGGCCGGCCCCGGAGCCAGGTAGACCTGGTCTCTGGCGGCCGCCCCGCAGAAGGGTAGACCTGTTCACCCTTGCCGCGGGCCGCTGCAGCTCCCTCCCCTGCGGCGGCAGGCGGACTCAGCCGGCTGGAACAGCCGGCCACGAAGCCAGGCAGACCTGGTCTCCGGCGGCCGCTACATAGAATGATAGACCTTTTCACTCCGGCGCCACGGGCCGCTGCAGCTCCCTCCCCGCCGGCTGGAGGCAGGCACCCGCCGGCCGGCCGGCCGGCCCGGGAGCTGGGTAGACCCGGTCTCCAGCGGCCGACCCAGAGAATGGTATACCTGTTCACCACCGCGCCGCGGGCTGCTGCAGCCTCCTCCCCTTTTGGCGGAAGGCGGATGCCGCCGGCCGGCCGAGCGGACCCGGAGCCGGGTACACCTCGTCTCCGGCGGCCGCCCTGGAGAAGGGTAGACCTGCTCACTCTGAGGCCGCGGTCCGCTGCAGTGCCCTCCTCTCCGGCGGAAGGCGGATGCCGCCGGCTGGCCAAACGGACCCAGAGCCGTGTAGACCTGGACTCCGGCAGCCGCCCATGAGAAGGGTACACCTGTTCACCACCTCGCTGCGGACCGCCGCAAATACCTCCCCTTCTGGAGGAAGTCTAATGCCGCTGGCCGGCCAGCCGGCCCCGGAGCCGGTTAGACCTGGTCTCCGGCCAACCCGGATTAGGGGAGACCTGTTCACTCCGGCGCCGCGGGCCGCAGTAACGCCCTCCCCTCCGGCGGTAGGCGGATGATGCCGGCCGGCCGGAAGGCCACGGAGCAAGGAAGACCTGGTCTCCAGCGGCCGCCCCGGAGAAGGGCAGACTTGTTCACTTCGGCGCCGCGGGTCGCTGCTGCGCGCTCCTATCCGGCGGTAGGCGAATGCCGCCGGCCGCCCGGCTGGCCCTGGAGGCAGGTAGACCTGGTCTCTGGCGGCCGCCCCGGAGAAGGGTAGACCTGTTCACCCACCGCCGCGGGCCGCTGCAGCTCCCTCCCCTGAGGCGGCAGGCGGACTCAGCCGGCTGGAACGGCTGGCCACGAAGCCGGGCAGACCTGGTCTCAGGCGGCCGCTACATAGAATGATAGACCTTTTCACTCCGGCGCCACGGGCCGCTGCAGCGCCCTCCCAGCTGGCGGCAGGCGGATTCCGCTGGCCGGCCTGGCCGGTTTCGGAGCCATGCACACGTGGTCTCTGGTAGCCGCCAGAAAGAAAGGAAGAGCTGTTAACCCCGGCGCCACAGACCACTGCAGCGCCACCTGGTCTCCGACGGCCGCCCCGGAGAAATGTACACCTGTTCATCACGGCGCCACGGGCCGCTGCAGCGCCCTCCCCTCCAGCGGTAGGCGGATGCCGCCGGTTGGCTGGCCCCGGGGCCGGGTAGACCTGGTCCCTGGCGGCCTCCCCGGAGAAGGGTAGACTTGTTCACTTCGGTGCCGCGGGCCGCTGCTGCGCCCTCCACGCCGGCGTAAGGCGGATGCCGCCGTCCGCCCGGACGGCCCTGGAGCCAGGTAGACGTGGTCTCCGGCGGCCGCCCCGGTGAAGGGTAGACCTGTTCACCCCAGCGCTGCGGGCCGCTGCAGCGCCCTCCCCTCTGGCGTCAGGCGGATTCTGCCGGCCGAGGGCAGCCCCAGACCCGGGTAGACCTGGTGTCCGTCGGCCGACTCGGGGAAAGGTAGACCTTTTCACCACTGTGCCGCGGGCCGCAGCAGCACCCTCCCCGCCGGCGGCAGGCGGATCCCGCCGACCGGCCGCCCTGCAGCCGGGTAGACCTGGACTCCGGGGGCTGCCGCGGAGAAGGGTAGACCTGTTCACCCCGGCGCTGCGGGCCGCTGCAGCGCCCTCCCATCTGGCGTCAGGCGGATGTCGACGGCCAGCCAGCAGGCCCTGCAGCCAGGTAGACCTGGTCTCCGGCGGCCGCCCCGGAGATGTGTAGACCTTTTCACCCCGGCGCTGCAGGCCGCCGTAGCGCTCTCGCCTGCGGCGGCAGGTGGATCCCGCCGGTTGGCCGGCCCCGCAGCCAGGTAGACCTGGTCTCCGGCAACCGCCCCGGAGAAAGGTAGACCTGTTCACCACCGCGCCGCGGGCCGCTGCAATGACGTCCCCGCCAGCGGCAGGCGGATGCCGACGGCCGGCCGGCCACGGATGCTGGTAGACCTGGTCTCTGGCGGCCACCCAGGTGAAGTGTAGACCTGCTCACCCCGGCGCCGTGGGCGGCTGCAGCGCCCTCTCTGCAAGCGGGAGGCGGATGCCGCCAGCTGGCCGGTTGGCCCTGGAACCGGGTACACTTGGTCTCCGGCGGCTGCCCCGGAGAAAGGTGGACCTCTTCACTCCGGTGCCGCAAGCCGCTGCAGCGCCCTCACCGCTGACAGGAGGCAGATTCAGCTGACCGGCCAGCCGGCCCCAGAGAAATGTAGACCTGGTCTCTGGCGGCCACCCCGGAGAAAGATAGACCATTTCACCCCGGCGCCGCAGGCCGCTGCGGCGCACTCGCCGGCGGCAGCAGGTGGATCCCGCCTGTTGGCTGGCCCCAGAGCCGGGTGGACCTGGTTCCTGGCGGCCGCCCCGGAGAAGGATAGACCTGTTCACCACCACGCCGCGGGTCGCTGCAGCGCCATCCCCTTCCAGCAGGAGGCGGATTCCGCCAGCCGGCCGGCTGGCCCCAGACCCGGGTAGACCTGGTATCCGGGGGCCGGCCCAAAGAAGGGTACACCTGTTCATCCCGGCCCCGCGGGTCGCTGCAGAGCCTTCCACGCCTGCGAAAGGCAGATTCCGCCGGCCGGCCGGCCGGCCCCAGACCCGGGTACACCTGGTCTCTGGCGGCTGCCCCGAAGAAAGGTAGACCTGTTCACCCCGGCGCCACGGGCCACTGCAGCGCCATCCCCTTCTGGCGGAAGGCGGATTCCGCTAGCCGGCCGGCCGGCCCCGGAGGCGGGTAGACCTGGTCTCCGGCGGCCGCCCCGAAAAAAGGTAGACCTGTTTACGCCGGCGCCGCAAGCCGCTGAAGCGCCATCACCGCTGACGGCAGGCAGATGCAGCTGACCAGCCACCCGGCCCCGGAGCCGCGTAGACCTGGTCTCCGGCAGCTGCCCTGGAGAAGGGTAGACTTGTTCACCTCAGCGCTGCGGGACGCTGCAGCGCCCTCGTCTCCGGCAGCTAGTGGATGGCGCCTGCTGGCCAGCAGGTCACGGAGCCAGGTAGACGTGGTCTCCAGCAGCTTCCAGAAAGAGGGGTAGACCTGTTCACCCCAGAACCGCGGGTCGCTGTAGCCCCCTCCCCGCCGGAGGCAGATGGATGCTGCCGGACGTCCGGCCAGCCCCGGAGCCGGGTAGGCGGGGTTTCCGGCGGCCGCCTGGGGGAAGGGTAGACCTATTCACCCCGGCGCCGCAGGCCGCTGCAGCGCCCTTGCTGCCGGCAACAGGCGGATGCCGCCGACCGGCCGGCCGGCCCAAGAGCCGGGTAGACATTGTCTCTGGTGGCAAACCCGGAGAAGGGTAGACCTGTTCACCCAGCGCCGTGGGACGCTGAAGCTCCACCCCTTCATGCGGCAGGCGGAGGCCGCCGGCCAGCCTGCCGGCCCTGGAGCGGGGTAAACCTGGTCTCCAGCGGCCGCCATGGTGAAGGGTAGACCCCTTCACCCCAGAGCCGCTGGCCGCTGCAGTGCCCTCGCCGGCGGCGGCAGTCGGATCCCGCCGGCCGGCCGGCCCCAGAGCAGAGTAGACCTGGTCTCCGGGGGCCGCCCCGGGGAAGGGTAGACATGTTCACCCAGCTCCGCGAGCTGCTGCAGCTCCCTCCCCTCATGTGGCAGGCGGAGACCGCCGGCCGTCCTGCTGGCCCCGGAGCCGGGTAAACCTGGTCTCCGGCGACCGCCCCGTGAAGGGTAGACTTGTTCACCTCGGAGGCACGGGCCTCTGCAGCGCCCTCGCCGGCGGCGGCGGGTGGATCTCACCTGCCGGCCGAACCCGGAGCCGGGTAGACCTAGTCTCCGGCGGCCGCCACGAAGAAAGTTAGGCCTGTTCACCCCGGCGCCATGGGCTGCTGCAGTAGGCGGATGCCGATGGCCGGCCGGCTGGCCCTGGAGCCGGGTAGACCCAGTCTCCGGCGGCCGCCCCGGAGAAGGGTAGATCTGTTCACTTTGGCGCTGCGAGCCTCTGCAGCGCCCTCCTCTCCGGGGGAAGATGGATGCCGCCGGCCGACCTGGCGGTCCCGGAGCCGGGTAGACCTGGTATCCGGTGGCCGCCCCGGAGAAGGGTAGACTTGTTCATCCCGGCGCACAGGGCTTCTGCAGCGCCCTCCCCTCCGGCGGCAGGCGGTTGCCGCCGACCGGCCAGCCAGCCCCGGAGCCGGGTAGACCTCGTCTCAGGCAGCCGCGACAAAGAAAGGAAGACCTGTTCACCCCGGTGCCGCGGGCCGCTCTAGCGCACTACCCGCCGGCTGCAGGCGGATGCCGCCGGCCAGTAGGCCGGCCCCGGAGCCGGGTAGACCAGATCTCCGACGGGCGCCCCGGTGAGGGGTAGACTTGTTAACCCAGGCGCCGTGGGCCACTGCAGCGCCCTAATCACCGGCGTCAGGCGGATGCTGCCGGCCGGCCGGCCGGCCCCGGAACTGGGTAGACCTGGTCTCTGGCTGCCGCCCCGAAGAAGGCTAGACATGTTCACCCCGCAGCCACTGGCCGTTGCAGCGCCCTCGCCGGCGGCCGGAGGTGGATCCCTCCAGCCAGCAGGCCCCAGAGCCGGGAAGACCTGGTTTCCGGCTGCCGCCTCGGAGAAGGGTAAACCAGTTCACCCCGGCGAAACGGGCCTCTGCAACACCTTCCCCATTGGCGGCAGGTGGATGCTGCAGGCCGGCCGGCCGGCTCCGGAGCTGACTTGACCGGGTCTCCGGGGGCTGCCCCAGGGAACAGTAGACCTGTTCACCCCGGCGCTGCGGGCCGCTGCAGCGCCCTCCGCTCTGGCGGAAGGCGGATGCAGCCCTCCGGCCGGCCGGTCCCGGAGCAGGGTAGACCTGGTCTCCGGCGGCTGCCCCGGAGAAGAGTAGACCTGTTCACCCCAGAGCCACAGGCCGCTGCAGCACCCTCCACGCCAGCAGCTGGCGGATGCTGCTGGCCGCCCGGCCGGGCCCGAAGCCAGGAAGACCTGGTCTCCGACGGCCGCCACGTAGGTAGGCCTGTTCACTCCGGAGCCGCGCGTTGCTGCAGCGCGCTCGCCGGCGGCGGGTGGTGGATTCTGACGGACGGACGGCCACGGACCTGGGTAGACCTGGTCTCCGGCGGCCGCCCCAGAGTAGGGTAGACCTGTTCACGCCGGCGCCGCAGGCAGCTGCAGCGCACTCCTCTCCGGCGGAAAGCGGATGCCGCCGGCCGGCCGGCCGGTTTCTGAGACGGGTGGATCTGGTCTCCGCCGGCCGCCCCGGAGAAGGGTAGACCTGTTCACCCTGGAGTCACAGTCCGCTGCAGCGCCCTCCTCGCCGTCGGCCGGAGGATGCAGATGGCCGGTTGGCCGGCCCCGGAGCCGGGTAGACCTGGTCTCTGGCGGCCACCATGGAGAAGGGTAGACCTGTTCACCCCAGAGCCGCGGGCCGCTGCAGCGCCCTCGCCGGTGGTGGCAGATGGATCGCGCCGGCCGGCCGGTCCCGGAGCCGAGTAGACCTGGTCTTTGGCGGCCGCCCGAAAAGGGTAGACCTGTTCACCGCGGCGCCGCGGGCCGCTGCAGCACTTTCCCTGCCGGCAACATGTGGATGCCGCCGGCCGGCCGGCCGGCCTCAGAGCCGGGAACAAATGGTCTCCGGCGGCAGCCCCGGAGAAAGGTACACCTGTTCACCCAGCGCCGCGGGCCGCTGAAGCGCCCTCCCCTCATGCGGCAGGCGGATGCCGTAGCCCGGCCTGCCTACCCTGGAGACAGGTAAACCTGGTCTCCGGCGGCCGCCCCGGTGAAGGATAGACCTGCTCACCACCGCGCCGCAGGTTGCTGGAGTGCCCTCCCCTTCCGCCTGAAGGCGGATTCCGCCGGCCGTCCGGCCGGCCCTGGAGACGGGTAGACCTGGCCTCTCGCCGCCGCCCCAGAGGAGGGTAGACATATTCACCCCGGAGACGCTGGCCCCTGCAGCGCCCTCACCGCAGGGGCAGGCGGATCCCGCCTGCCGGCCAGCCCCATGCCCAGATAGACCTGGTCTCCGGCGGCCGACCCGGAGAAGGGTTGACCTGTTCACCCCGGAGATGCTGGTCGCTGCAGCGCCCTCCACGCCGGCGGCGGTAGGTGGATCCCTCCGGCCGGCCGGCCCCGGAACCGTGTAGACCTGGTCTCTGGCGGCCGCCACAAAGAAAGGTAGGCCTGTTCAACCCGGCGCCACGGGCCGCTGCAGCGCCCTCCCCGCCGGCAGCAAGCGGATGCCGATGGCCGGCCAGCTGGCCCTGCAGCCAGGTAGACCTGGTCTGCTGCGGCCGTCTCGGAGAAGGGTAGATCTGTTCACTTTGGTGCTGCGGGCCTCTGCAGCGCGCTCCTCTCAGGCGGAAGGCGGATGCCGCTGGCTGGCCAGCCGGCCCCGGAGCCGGGTAGACCTGGTCTCCTGCGGCCGCCGCAGAGAAGGGTAGACTTGTTCACCCCGGCGCAAAGGGCCGCTGCAGCGCATTTCCCGCCCGCGGCAGGCGGGTGTCGCCGGCCAATAAGCCGGCCCCGCAGGCGGGTAGACCAGATCTCCGGCGACCGCAGAGGAGAAGGGTAGACCTGTTCACCCCGTTGCCGCGGGCTGCTGAAGCGCCCTCTCTGCCGGTTGCAGGCGGATGCCGCCGCCGGCCGGCCGGCCCTGTAGCCGCGTAGACCTGGTCTCAGGCCACCGCCCCAGAGAAGTGTAGACATGTTCACCCCGCAGCCGCGGACCGCTGCAGCGCCCTCGCCAGGGGCGGCAGGTGGAGTCCGCCGGCCGGCCGGCCCCGGACCCGGGTAGAC
This sequence comes from Muscicapa striata striata, assembly GCA_030060385.1. Lineage (NCBI taxonomy): Eukaryota > Metazoa > Chordata > Aves > Passeriformes > Muscicapidae > Muscicapa > Muscicapa striata. The sequence continues at coordinate 112,988 of JAREIS010000667.1, read as the reverse complement.
CTGGTTTTTGGCGTCCTCCCCGGAGAAGGGTGGAACTGTTCACCCCAGCGCTGCGGGCGGCTGCAACGCCCTCCCCGGCAGCGGCAGGTGGATGATGCCGGCTGTCCGGCCAGCCCCAGAGCCAAATAGACCTGGTCTCCGGCGGCCGCGCCGAAGAAGGGTAGACATGTTCACCCCAGCGCCGCGGGACGCTGCAGCGCCCTCGTCTCCGGCGGCTAGTGGATGGCGCCGGACGGCCAGCAGGCCACGGAGACGGGTAGACGTGGTCTCCAGCGGCTGACAGAAAGAGGGGTAGACCTGTTCACCCCGGAACCGCGGGTCGCTGCAGCGCCCTCCCCGCCAGCGGCAGGTGGATCCCTCCGGCTGGCCGGCCCTGGAGCCGGGTAGACCGGGTCTCCGGCGGCCGCCACAAAGAAAGGTAGGCCTGTTCAACCCGGCGCCACGGGCCGCTGCAGCGCCCTCCCTGCCGGCAGCAGGCGGATGCCAATGGCCGGCCGGCCTGCCCAGGAGCCGAGTAGACCCGGTCTTCGGCGGCCGCACAGAAGAAGGGTAGACTTGTTCACCCCAGCGCCGCGGGCAGCTGCAGTGCCCAACACTCCAGCGGCTTGTGGATGGCGACGGCCGGCCGGCAGGCCACGGAGCTAGGTAGACGTGGTCTCCAGCGGCCGCCAGGAAGAGGGGTAGACCTGTTCACCCCGGAACCGCGGGTCGCTGCAGCGCCCTCCCCGCCAGCGGCAGGTGGATGCTGCCGGCCGGCCGGCCGGCCCCGGAGCCAGGTAGGCCGGGTTTCCGGCGGCCGCCTTGAGGAAGGGTAGACCTGTTCACCCTGGTGCCGCGGGCCTCTGCATCGCCTTCCTCTCTGGCGGAAGGAGGATGCTGCCGGCCGGCCGGCCAGCCCCGGAGCCGGGTGGACATCATCTCAGGCAGCCGCCACAAAGAACGGTAGACCTGTTCACTCCGGCGCAAAGGGCCGCTGCAGCGCCCTCCCGTCCGGCGGCGGCAGGTGGCCCCTGAGCCGAGTAGACCTGGTCTCCGGCGGCCGCCACAAAGAAGGGTAGACCTGTTCACCCCGGCGCCGCGAGCCGCTGCAGCTCCCTCCCCTCATGCTGCAGGCGGATGCCGCCGGCTGGCCTGCCGGCCCCGGAGTCGGGTAAACCTTGGTCCGGCGGCCGCCCCGGAGAAGGGTAGACCTGTTCTCCCCGGAGCCGCGGGCCGCTGCAGCGCCCTCCCCGCCGGAGGCAGGCAGATGACGCTGGCCGGCCGGCCTGCCCCTGAGAAGGGTAGACCTGGTTTTCGGCGTCCTCCCCGGAGAAGGCAAGACCAGTTCACCCCAGCGCCGCGGGCCGCTGCACCGCCCCCCGTTGGCGGCAGGTGGATGCTGCCCGCCGGCAGGCCGGCCCCAGACCTGGCTTGACCGGGTCTCCGGGGGCCGCCCCAGTGAAGGGTAGACCTGTTCACCCTGGCGCCGCGGGCCGCTGCAGCACCCTCGCCGGCAGCAGCAGGTGGATCCCGCCAGCCAGCCGCCCGGCCTCTGAGACGGGTAGACCTGGTCTCCGGTGGCCGCCCCGGTGAAGGGTAGACCTGTTCACCCCGGTTACGCGGGCCGCTGCAGCGCCCTCGCCGGCAGCGGCAGGTGGATCCCGCCGGCCAGCCGGTCTCGGAGCCGGGTAGACCTGGTCTCTGGCGGCCGCCACAAAGAAAGGTAGGCCTATTCACCCCGGCGCCATGGGCCGCTGCAGCTCCCTCCGCTCATGCGCCAGGCGGATGCCGCTGGCCGGCCTGCCGGCCTTGGAGCCGGGTAAACTTGGACTCCTGCGGCCCCCCCGTGAATGGTAGACCTGTTCACCCCGGCACCGCGGGCCGTGGCAGCGCCCTCACTGCTGGCAACAGGCGGATGCCGCCGGCCGGCCGGCCGGCCCCAGAGCAGGGCAGACATGGTGTCCGGCGGACACCCCAGAGAAGGGTAGACCTGTTCACCCAGCACTGCAGGCCGCTGCAGCTCCGTCCCCTCATGCGGCAGGCGGATGCCGCCGGCCGGCCTGCCGGCCCCGGAGCTGGGTAAACCTGGTCTCTGGCGGCCGCCCCGGTGAAGGGTAGACTTGTTCACCCCTGAGCCGTAGGCCGCTGCAGCGCCCTCGCCGGCAGCGGCCGGTTTATCCCGCCGGCCTGCCAAACCCGGAGCCAGGTAGACCTGGTCTCCAGCGGCCGCCTCAAAAAAGGGTAGACCTGTTCACCCCGGCGCCGCTGGACGCTGCGGCAGCCTCCTCTCCTCCGCAAGCGGAAGCTGCCGGCCGGCCCCAGAGCCGGGTAGACCTGGTCTGCGGCGGCCGCTCCACAGAAGGGTAGACCTGTTCACCACCGTGCCGCGACCGCTACAGCCGCCTCCCCTTTCCGGCGGAAAGCGGACTTCGCTGGCCGGCTGGCCGGCCCCGGAGCCGGGTACACCTGGTCTCTGACGCCCGCCACAAAGAAAGGTAGACCTGTTCACCCCGGCGCCACGGGCCGCTGCAGCGCCCTCCCCTTCCGGCAGAAGGCGGATGCCGCCGGCCGGCCGGCCCCAGAGCCTGGTGGACCTGTTCTCTGAGGGCCACCACAAAGAAATGTAGGCCTATTCACCCCGGCACTGCGGGCCGCGGCAGCGCCCTCCCTGCTGGCAATGGGCGGATGCCGAAGGCCGGCCTGCCGTCCCCGGAGCTGGGTAAACCTGGTCTCCGGCGGCCGCCCCTGTGAAGGGTAGACTTGTTCACCCCTGAGAAGTGGGCCGCTGCAGCACCCTCGCCAGCAGCGGTGGGTGGATCCCGCCCGCCTGCCAAGCCCGGAGCCTGGTAGACCTGGTCTCCGGCGGCTGCCAAAAAGAAAGGTAGGCCTGGTCACCCCGGCGCAACGGGACGCTGCAGCGCCCTCCCCGCCGGCAGCAGGTGGATGCCGCTGACAGGCCAGCCCGCCCCAGAGCCCGGTTGACCTCGTATCAGGCTGCCGCCACAAGTTTGATCTGTTCACCCGGCGCCTCGGGCCGCTGCAGCGCAGTCCCCGCCGGCGGCAGGCCGGAGCCGGGTAGACCAGATCTCTGGCGACTGCAACGGAGAACATTAGACCTGTTCACCCTGGCGCCGCGGGCCGATGCAGCGCCCTACTCACCAGCGGCAGGCGGATGCCGCTGGCCGGCCGGCCGGCCATGGAGCCGGGTAGACCTTGTCTCCGGCTTCCGCAACAGAGAAGGGTAGACCTGTTCACCCCGGCGCTGCGGGCCGCTGCAGCGCCCTCTCCGCCTACGGGAGGCGGATGCCGCCAGACGGGCGGCTGGCCCCGGAGCCGGGTAGACATGTTCTCCAGCGGCGCCCCGGAGAAAGGTACACCTGTTCACCACCGCACCGCAGGCCGCTGGAGCGCCCTCCCCTTCCGCCTGAATGTGGATTCCGCCGGCGGGCCGGCCGGCCCCAGAGCCGGGTAGACCTGGTCTCTGGCGGCCGCCCCTGAGAAGGGTAGACCTGTTCACCCCGGCGCTGCGGGCCGCTGCAGCGCCCTCCCCGCCAGCTTCAGGTGGATTCCGCCTGACGGGCGGACGGCCCAGGAGCCGGATAGACCTGGTCTCCAGCGGCCGCCCCAAAAAAAGGGTAGACCTGTTCACCCACGCGCCACGGGCCGCTGCGGCACCCTCCTCTCCTCTGCAGTGGGACGCTGCCGGCCGGCCCCGGAGCCGCTTAGACCTGGTGTGCGGCAGCCGTGCCAGAGAAGGGTAGACCTGTTCACCACCGCGCCTCGGGACGCTACAGCCCCCTACCCTTTCTGGCGGAAAGTGGACTTCGCCGGCCGGCTGGCTGGCCCTGAAGCCGGGTAGACCTGGTCTCCGTCGGCCGCCCCGGAGAAGGGTAGACCTGTTTCACCCCAGAGCCGGGGGCCGATGCAGTGCCCTCCTTTCCGGCTAAAGGCGGATGCCAGTGGCCGGCCAGGTGGCCCCGGAGCCAGGTGGACATGGTCTCCGGCGGCCGCCCCGCGGAAGGGTAGACCTGTTCACTCCGGCGCTGCAAGCTGCTGCAGCGCCCTCCTCTCTGGCGGAAGGCAGATTCCGGCCGGCCGGCCGGCCCGCCCCGAGCTGGGTAGACGTGGTCTCCGGCGGCCGCCCCAGAGAAGGGTAGACCTGTTCACTCCGGAGCCGTGGGTTGCTGCAGCGCCCTCTCCGGCGGCAGCAGGTGGATCCCGCCGGCCGACCAGCCCCCGAGCCTGGTAGACCTGGTCTCCGGCGGCCGCCCCAGAGAAGGGTAGACCTGTTTACCACCTCGCCGCGGGCCGCTGCAGCGACCTCCCCTTCCGGCAGAAGGTGGATTCAGCCGGCCGACCGGCCGGCTTTGAGCTGGGTAGACCTGGTCTCTGGCGGCAGCTACAAAGATAGGTAGACCTGTTCACCCCAGCGACACGGGCCGCTGCAGCGCCCTCCCCTCCGGCAGCAGGTGGATGCTGCTGGCCGGCCAGCCGTCCCCGGAGCCAGGGAGACCTGGTCTCCGGCGGCTGCTACATAGAATAATAGACCTTTTCACTCCGGCGCCACGGGCCGCTGCAGCGCCTTCCCCGCTGGCGGCAGGCTGATGCGAATGGCCGGCCGGCCGGCCCTGAGACCGGGTAGACCTGGTCTCCAGCGGCCGCACTGGGAAAGGGTAGACGTCTTCACCCAGGCGCCGTGGGTTGCTGCAGCGCCCTCTCCGGCGGCAGCAGGTGGATCCCGCCGGCCGACCAGCCCCCGAGCCTGGTAGACCTGGTCTCTGGCGGTCGCCCCGGAGAAGGGTAGACCTGTTCACCCCGGCGCTGCTAGCCGCTGCAGCGCCCTCCCCTCCCGCGGCAGGCGGATCAGGCCGGCCGGCCTGCCGGCCCCGGAGCCGGGTACACCTGGTCTCCAGCGACCGCTCCAGATAAGGGTAGACCTGTTCACTCCGATGCCACGGGCTGCTGCAGCGCCCTCCCCGCCGGTGGCAGGCGGATGCCGCCAGCCGTCCGGATGGCCCCTGAGCTGAGAAGACCTGGTCTCTGGCTGCCGCCCGGGAGAACGGTAGACCTGTTCACCTCGGCGCTCTGGGCCGCTTCAGCGCCCTCCGTGCCGGCGGCAGGTGGATTCCGCCGGCCCCCTGGCCAGCCCCGGAGCCGGGTAGATCTTGTCTCCGGCTGCCGCCTTGGAGAAGGGTAGACCTGCTCACCACGGCGCCGCGGGTTGCTGCAGCGTCCTCGCCGGCGGCGGCATGTGGATCCCGCAGGCCGGCCAGCCGTGGCGCCTGGTAGACCTGGTCTGCGGCAGCCGCCCCATAGAAGGGTAGACCGTTCACCACCGCGCCGCGGACCGCGGCAGCGCCCTCCCTTTCCGGCGGAAGGCGGATTAAGCCGGCTTGCCGGCCTGCTCCGCAGCCAGGTATGCCTGGTCTCCAGCGGCCGCTACAAAGAAGGGTAGACCTGCTCACCCCGGCACCATGGGTTGCGGCAACGCCCTCCCCACCGACTGCAGGTAGATGCCGCCGCCTGGCCGGCAGTCAACGGAGGCAGGTAGACCTGGTCTCCGGCTGCCACCCCGGAGAAGGGTAGACCTGTTCATTCTGGCGTCCCAGGCCGCTGCAGCGCCCTCCCCGCCGGAAACAGGTGGATGCCACCGGCCGGCCGGCCGGCCCCGGAGCCGGGTAGACATGGTCTTTGGCGGCCGCCCAGGAGAAGGGTAGACCTGTTCATCCTGGCGACGCGGGGCGCTGTAGCGCCCACGCCAGCGGCAGCATGTGGACCCCGCCGGCCGGCCGGCCCCGGGCCCGGGTAGGCCTGGTTTCCGGCGGCCGCCTCGGAGAAGGGTAGACCTGTTCGCCCCGGCATCGCGGGCCGCTGAAGCGCCCTCCTCTGCTGCGGCAGGTGGATGCCGCCAGCACGGCCGACCCCCGAGCCGGGTAAATATGGTCTCTGGCGGCCGCTCCGGAGAAAGGTAGACCTGTTCACCCAGCGCCGCGGGCCGCTGCAGATCCTTTCCCTACGGAGGCAGGCGGATGCCGCCTGCCGGCGTGCCGGCCCCGGAGCCGGGTAAACCTTGTCTCCGGCGGCCGCCCCCGAGAAGGGTAGACCTGTTCAGCACTGCGCCGCGGGCCGCTGCAGCGCCCTCCCCTTCAGGCGGAAGGCGGATGCAGCCGGCTGGCCGGCCGGCCCCGGACCCGGGTAGACCTGGTCTCCGGCAGCCACTACAAAGAAGGGTAGACATGTTTACTCCGGCGCCACGGGCCGCTGCAGCTCCCTCCCCTCAGGCGGAAGGCAGATGCCGCCGGCCGGCCATCCCGCCCCGGAGCCAGGTAGACTTGGCACCCAGCGGCCGACCCGGTGAAGGGTAGACCTGTTCACCTAGGCGCCGTGGGCCGCTGCAGCGCCTTCCACTCCGGCAGCAGGCGGATTCCGCCGGCCGGCCGGCTGGCCCCGGATCTTGGTAGACCTGGTCTCTGGCGGCCGCCCCGGAGAAGAACAGACCTGTTCACCCGGGCGACGCAGGCCGCTGCAGCGCCCTCCCTGCCGGCGGAAGGCGGATGCCGCCGTCCGGCCCGCCGGCTCCTCAGCCGGGTACACCTGGTATCCGGCGGCCGCCCCGGAGAAGGGTAGATCTGTTCACCACGGCGCCGCAGGCCGATGCAGCGCCATCCCCGCTGGTGGCAGGCGGATTCCGCTGGTCGGCTGGCCATCCCCGGAGCCGGGTAGACCTGGTCTGTGGCGGTCGCCCCGGTGAAGGGTAGACCTTTTCGCCCCGGCACCGCGGGCCCCTGCAGCGCTCTCGCCGGCGGCGATAGGTGGATCCCATCGGTTGGCCGGCCCCGGAGCCGGGTAGACCTGGTCCCTGGCGGCCGCCCCGGAGAAGGATAGACCTGTTCACCACCGCACTGTGGGCCGCTGCAGCGCCCTCCTCTCCGGCGGCAGGAGGATGCCGCTGGCCGGCCAGCCGGCCCCGGACCCGGGTAGACCTGGTCTCCGGCGGCCGCCCCGGAGATGGGTAGACCGGTTCACCTGGGCGCCATGGTCCGCTGCAGCGCCCTCCCCGACGCTGGCAGGCGGATGCCGGTGGCCGGCCGGCCGGCCCAGGAGCCGGGTAGACCTGGTCTCCGGCGGCCGGCCCGGAGAAAGGTAGACCTGTTCACGGCTACGCTGCAAGCCACTGCAGCGCCATCCCCGCGCCGCAGGCCGCTGCTGCGCACTCGCCGGCGGCGGCAGCTGGATCCCGCCGGTTGGCTGGCCGCGGAGCCGGGTGGACCTGGGTCCTGGCGGCCGCCCGGAAAAGGATAGACCTGTTCACCACCACACCGCGGGTCGCTGCAGTGCCATCCCCTTCCGGCAGGAGGCGGATTCCGCCGGCCGGCCGGATGGCCCCAGACCCGGGTAGACCTGGTCTCCAGCGGCCAACCCGGAGAAAGGTAGACCTGTTCATCCTGGCGCCACGGGCCGCTGCAGCACCATCCCATTGTGGCGGAAGGCGAATTCCGCCGGCCGGAGGGCTGCCCCAGAACTGGATAGACCTGGTCTCCGGCGGCCGCCCCGGAGAAATGTAGACCTGTTCATCTGGGCGCCGTGGGCCGGTGCAGCGCCCTCCTCTGAGGCGGTAGGCGGATTTTGCCGGCCGGCCGGCCCTGCAGCCGGGTAGACCTGGTCTCAGGCGGCCGCGCTGGTGAAGGGTAGATTTTTCACCCCGGCGCCTCAGGCCGCAGCAGCGCCCTCCCCACCGACGGCAGGCGGATGCCGCCGGAGGGCCGGCCGGCCTCGGAAACGGGTAGACCTGGTCCCGGGCGGCCGTCACGGAAAAGGATAGAACTGTTCACCACCACGCTGCGGGTCGCTGCAGCGCCATAGCCTTCTAGCGGAAGGGGGATTCCGCCAATAGGCCGGCCGGCCCCAGACCCGGGTAGACCTGGTCTCCGGCGGCCGCCCCAGAGAGAGGTAGACCTGTTCACCACCGCACGCGTGCCGCTGCAGCGCCCTCCCTGCCGGCGGCAGGCGGATGCCGAGGGCCGGCCGGCCGGCCCCAGATCCTGGTAGACCTGGTCTCCGGCGGCCGCCCCGGAGAATGGTTGACCCGTTCCCCCAGGCGTCGTGGGCCGCTGCAGCGCCCTCCTCTCCAACGGTAGGCGGATTCCGCCGGCTGGCCGGCTGGCCCTGGAGCCGGGTAAACCTGGTCTCATGCGGCCGCACCGGAGAAAGGTAGACCTGTTCACGCCGGCGCCGCAAGCCGTGGCAGCGCCCTTCACGCCAGCAGCAGGCGGATGCCGATGGCTGGCCGGCCGGCCCCGGAGCCGGGTAGACCTGGTCTGTGGCGGCTGCCCCGGTGAAAGGTAGACCTGTTAACCTCGGCGCCGTGGGCCGCTGCAGCGCACTCGCCGCTGGCTGAAGGTGGATGCCGCCGGCCGGCCGGCCAGCCCCACAGATGGGTAGACCTGGTCTCTGGCGGCCACCCTGGTGAAGGGTAGACCTGTTAACCCCGGCGCCGTGGGCCGCTGCGGCGCACTCGCCACTGGCTGAAGGCGGATGCCGCCGGCCAACCACCCGGCCCTGGAGTCGAGTAGACCTGGTCTCCGGCGGCCGCCCCAGAGAACGGTAAACCTGTTTACCTTGGAGCCGCAGGCCGCTGAAACGCCCTCGCCGGCGGCGGCAGGTGGATCCCGCCGGCAGGCCGGCCACGGACCCGGGTAGACCTGGTCTCCAGCGTCGCCCCGGATAAGGGTAGACCTGTTCACCCGGCGCCGCAGGCCGCTGCAGCACCCTCGCCTTCTAGCGGAAGTCGGTTGCCGCTGGCCGGCTAGCTGGCACCGGAGACGGGTAGACCTGGTCTCCGGTGGCCACCCGGAGAAGGGTCGACCTGTTCACCACCGTGCTCCGGGACGCTGCAGCACCCTCCCCTTCTGCTGGAAGGCAAATGCCACTCTCCGGCCGGCCGGCCCCAAAGCCGGGTAGACCTAGTCTCCAGCGGCCGCCCCGGATAAGGGTAGACCTGTTCACCCGGCGCCGCAGGCCGCTGCAGCACCCTCCCCTTCTGGCGTAAGTCGGATGTCGCCGGCCGGCTGGCTGGCCACGGACCCGGGTAGACCTGGTCTCCAGCGGCCGCCCCAGAAAAGGGTAGACCTGTTCACCACCGTGCTCCGGGCCGCTGCAGCACCCTCCCCTTTCGTCGGAAGGCAAATGCCGCTCTCCGGCCGGCCGGCCCCAGAGCCGGGCAGACAGGTAGACCTGTCCACCCAGCCGCCATGGGACGCTGCAGCGCCCTCCCTGCCGGCGGCAGGCGGATGCCGACGGCAGGCCGGTCGTCCCCGGAGCCAGGTAGACCTGGTCTCCAGCGGCCGACCCGGAGAAGGGTAGACCTGTTCATGCTGGCGCCGCGGGCCGCTGCAGCGCCATCCCTGCTGGCGGCAAGTGGATGCTGCCGGCCGGCCGGCCGGCCCCGAAGGGGGGTAGACCTGGTCTCCGGCGGCCACCGCGGAGAAGGTTAGACCTGTTCACCCGGGCGCCGCAAGCCGATGCGGCGCCCTCCCTGCCGGCAGGAGGCGAATGACGCCGGATGCTGCCGGCCGGCCAGCCGGCCCCGGAGCCGGGTACACCTAGTTATCGGCGGCCGCACTGAAGAAGGGTAGACCTGTTCAGCACGGCGCCGCAGGCCGCTGCAGCGCCCTCACTGCTGGCGGCCGGCGGATGCCGCAAGCCGGATGGCTGGCCCCGGAGCCGGGTAGACCTTGTCTCTGGCGGCCGCCCCACAGAAAGGTAGACCTGTTCACCCCGGGGTAGGGGCCGCTGCAGCGTGCTCCTCTCCAGTGGCAGGCATGATGCCGCCGGCCGGCCACCCGGCCCTGAGCCGGATAGACCAAATCTCCGGCAGCCGCCCCGGAGAAGGGTAGACCTGTTCACCACCGTGCTCCGGGCCGCTGCAGCACCCTCCCCTTCTGCCGGAAGGCAAATTCCGACGGCCGGCCGGCCGGCCCTTGAACCGTATAGACCTGGTCTCCGGCGGCCACCCCGGAGAAGGGCAGACACGTTCACACCGGCGCCGCAGGCCGCTGCAGCGTTCTCCACGCCGGCAGTGGGCGGATGCCAACGGCTGGCCAGCCCCGAAACTTGGTAGACCTGGTCTCCGGCGGCCGCCCTGGAGAAGTGTAGACCTTTTCACCCCGGCACCGCAGGCCGCTGCAGCGCTCTAGCCGGCGGCGGCAGGTGGATCCTGCCGGTTGGCCGGCCCCAGGGCGGGTAGACCTGGTCCCAAGCGGCCGCACCTGAGGAGGATAGACCTGTTCACCACCACGCCGCGCGTCGCAGCAGCACCATCACCTTCCGGCGGAAGGCGGATCCGCCGGCCGTCCGGCCGGCCCCGGAGCCGGGTAGACCTGGTTTTCGGCGGCCACCCCGGAGAAGGGCAGACACGTTCACATCGGCGCCGCGGGCCGCTGCAGCACCCTCCCCGCCAGGGGCAGGCTAAAGCCGCCGGACGTCCAGACCCGGAGGCCCGTAGATCTGGTCTCCGGCAGCCGCCCCGGAGAAAGGTAGACCTGTTCACGCCGGTGCAGCAAGCCGCTGCAGCGCCCTCCCCGCTGGCGGTAGGCAGATGCCGCTGACCGGCCAGCCGGCCTCGTCAGAGCCGGGTAGACCTGGTCTCCGGCGTCCCCCCCGGAGAAGGGTAGACCTGTTTGCCCCAGCGCCGCGTGCCGCTGCAGCGCCCTCCTCCTTTCCGCAATAGGCGGATGCCCCCGGCCCCGGAGCCGTGTAGACCTGGTCTCCGGCGGCCTCCCCGGAGAAGGGTAAAATGGTTCTCCCGGGCGCCCCGGGCCGATGCGGCGCCCTCCCTTCCGGCGGCAAGCGAATGCCGCCGTCCGCCCGGCTGGCCCTGGAGCCGGGTAGACCTGGTCTCCGGCGGCCGCCCCAGAAAAGGGTAGACCTTTTCACCCTGGCGCCGCGGGTCGCTGCTGTGCCCTACCCGCCTGCAGCAGGCGTATGCCGACGGCCGGCCGCCTGGCCCCATAGCCGGAAAGACCTGGCTTCCGGCGGCCGCCCCGGAGAAGGGTACACCTGTTTACCTTGGAGCCGCAGGCCTCTGAAGCGTCCTCGCCATCGGCGGCAGATATATCCCGCCGGCCGGCCGGCCTCGGACCCGGGTAGACCTGGTCTCCAGCAGCCGCCCCGGAGAAGGGTAGACCTGTTCACATCGGCGCCGCAGGTTGCTGCAGCGCCCTCCCTGCCGGTTGCAAGTGGATGCCGCCGGACGGCCGGACGGCCCCGGATTGGGTAGACCTGGCCTTCGGCGGCCGCCCAGAAGAAGGGTAGACGTGTTCACCCCGGCGCCGCTGGCCGCTGCAGCGCCCTCCCCGCTGACGGCAGGCGGATGCCGCCGGCCAACCAGCCGGCTCTGGAGCCGGGTAGACCTGGTCTCCGGCGGCCGCCCTTAAGAAGCGTAGACCTGTTCACCTTGGCCGTGCGGGCCACTGCTGCGCCCTCTCCGCCGGCGTCAGGCTGATGTCCCTGCCCAGCCGGCAGGCCCCGGAGCCGGGAAGACCTGGTCTCCGGCGCCCACCCCGGAGAAGGGTAGACCTGTTAACCCCGGCACCGTGGGCCGCGGCAGCGCTCTCCTCTCTGGCGGTAGGCGGATGCCGTTGGTTGGCCGGCCAGCCCCGGAGCCGGGTAGACCTGGTCTTCGGCGGCCAACCCAAAGAATGGTAGACTTATTCACCTCGGCGCCACGGGACGCTGCCGTGCCCTCCCCGCCGGCAGCAGGCGGATGCCGACGGCTGGCCGGCCAGCCTCGGAGACGGGTAGACCTGGTGTCCGGCGGCCGCCCCAGAGAAGGGTAGGCATGTTCACGCCAGCGCCGCGGGCCGCTGCAGCGCCCTCCCTGCCGGTGGAGTGTGGATGCCGCCAGATGGCCCGCCGGCCCCGGAGCCGGGTAGACCTGGTCCCAGGCGGCCGCCCGGGAAAGGATAGACCTGTTCACCACCACGATTCGGGTCGCTGCAGCGCCATCCCCTTCTGGCGAAAGGCGGATTTCGCCGGCAGGACAGCTGGCCCCAGACCCGGGTAGACCTGCTTTCTGGTGGCCGCCCCGTAGAAAAGTAGACCTGTTCATCCCGGCGCCACGGGCCGCTGCAGCGCCATCCCTGCAGGCAGCAGGGGGATGCTGACAGCCGGCCCACCGGCCTGGGCAACGGGTAGACTTGGTCTCCGGCGGCCTCCCCGGAGAAGGGTAGACTTATTCACCCCGGAGCCACGGGCCGCTGCAGCGCCCTCCCCGCCGGAAGAACGTGGATGCTGCTGGCCGGCCGGCCGGTTGGCCCCAGAGCCGGGTAGACCTGGTCTCCGGCCGCCGCCCCAAAAAAGGATATACCAGTTCACCCGGAGGCGCAGGCCGCTGCAGCGTCCTCGCCGGAGGCGGTAGGTGTATCCTGCCGCCCGGCGGGCCACGGACCCGGGTAGACCTGGTCTGCAGCGCCCGCCCCGGAGAAGGGTAGACCTGTTCACCACGGCGCCGCAAGCCGCTGCAGCGCCATCCCCGCCGGCGGATGCAGATGCCGCCGTCCGTCTATCTGGCCCCTGTGCCGGGTAGACCTGGTCTCCGGCCGGCTGGCCCCGGGAAAGTGTAGACCTGTTCACCCCGGCGATGTGCTCCGTTGCAGCGCCCTCTCCGCTGGCGGTAGGCGGATGCCGCCAGCTGGCTGGCCGGCCCCGGAGCAGGGTAGACCTGGCCTCCGGCGGCCGCCTGGGAGAAGGGTAGACCTGTTCACCCCGGCGCCGCGGGCCTCTGAATCGCCCTCGCGGGCAGCTGATGGCGGATGTTGCCGGCCGGCCGGCAGGCCCCGGAACCGGGTAGACGTGGTCTCCAGGGGCCGCCCTGGAGAAGGGTATACCTGTTCACCCCGGCGCCGCGGGCCGCTGCAGTGCCCTCCTAGCCGGTGGAAGGCGGATTCGGCCGGCCGGCCGGCTGGCACCAGACCCGGGTAGACCTGGTCTCTGGCGGCCGCCCCGGAGAAAAGTAGACCTGTTCATCCCGGCGCCACGGGCCTCTGCAGCGCCATCCCCTTCCGGTGGAAGGCGGATTCCGCCGGTCGGCCGGCCGACCCCTGAGCCGGGTTGACCTGGTCTCCGGCGGCCGCCCCGGAGATAGGTAGACCTGTTTACTCCGGCGCCGCAAGCCGCTGAAGCTCCCTAGTCGCCGACGGCAGGCAGATGCAGCTGACCGGCCAGCCGGCCCCGGAGCCGCGTAGACCTGGTCTCCGGCGGCCGCCCCAGAGAAAGGGAGACCTGTTCACGCTGGGGCTGCAAGACGCTTCATCGTCCACCCCGCCGGCGGAAGGCAGATGCCGCCGGCCGGCCGGCCGGTCCCGGAGCCAGGTAGACCTGGTCTCTGGCGGTCGCCCCGGAGAGGTGTACACCTGTTCACCTGGCGCCGCTAGCCGCTTATGCGTCCTCCCCGCTGGCAGCAGGCGAATGCCGACGGCTGGCCTGCCGGCCCCAGAGCCGGGAAGACCTGGTCGCCGGCGGCCGCCCCGGAGAAGGGTAGACCTGTTCACCCCGGAGCCGCAAGACGCTGCAGCGTCCTCCCCGCTGGCTATAGGCAGATGCCGCCAGCCGCCTGGCCGGCACCGGAGCCAGGTAGACCTGGTCTCCGGCGGCCGCCCCAAAGAATGGTTGCCCTGTTCACCCTGGCGCCGCGGGCCGCCGCGGCGCCCTCTAGGCCGGCGGCAGGCGGATGTTGCCGGCCGGACGAGCGGCCCTGGAGCCAGGTAGACCTAGTCTCCAGCGGCCGACCCGCAGAAAGGTAGACCTGCTCACTCCGGCGCCGTGGTCCGCTGCAGCTCCCTCCCCTCCGGTGGAAGGCTGATGCTGAAGGCCGGCCTGCCGGCCCGGAGCCGGGTAGACCTGGTCTCCGGCGGCCGCCCCACGGAAGGGTAGACCTATTCGCCCCGGCGCCGCAGGCCGCTGCAACGCCCTCCCCTCCGGCGGAAGGCGGATGCCGCCAGCCGGCCGGTTGTCCCCGGAATCGGGTAGACCTTGTCTCCAGCGGCCGATCCGAAGAAGGGTACACCTGCTCACCCAGCGCCGCGGGCCGCTGCAGCTCCCTCTCCTCCAGCGGCAGGCGGATTTCGCCTGCCGGCCTGTCGGCCCCGGAGCCAAGTAAACCTGGATTCCGGCGGCCGCCCCGGAAAAGTGTAGACCTGTTCACCCCGGTGCTGCAAGCCGCTTTATCGCCCATCCCACTGGCCGCAGGCTGATGCCAATGGCCGGCCGGACGGGCCCGGAGCCGGGAAGACCTGGTCTCCGGCAGCCGCCCTGGAGAAGGTAAGACATGTTCACTCCGGCGCCGCAAGCCGCTGCAGCGCCCTCCTTGCCGGCAACAGGCGGATGCTGCCAGCCAGCTGGCCGGCCCCTGAGCCGGGTGAACATAGTCTCCGGCGGCCGCCCTGGAGAAGGGTAGACCTGTTCACCCAGCGCCGCGGGCCGCTGCAGCTCCCTCCTGTTCGGCTACAGGCGGTTGCCGCCGGCCGGCCTGCCGGCCCCAGACCCAGGTAAACCTAGTCTCCGGGGACTGCCCCGAAGAAGGGTAGACCTGTTCACTCCGGCGCCGCAAGCCGCTGCAACGCCCTCCTCTCTGGCGGAATGCGGTTGCAGCTGGTCGGCCGGCCGGCCCCAGAGCCGGGTAGACCGGGTCTCCGGCGGCCGCCCCGGAGAAGTGTAGACCTGTTCACCACCGCGCCGCGGTCCGCTAGAGCCCCCTCCTCTTTCGGAGGAAGTTGGATTCCGCCGGCCGGCCGGCCAGCCCCGGAGCCGGGTAGACCTGGTCTCTGGTGGCTGCCCCGGAGAAGGGTAGACCTGTCCACCCCGGCGCCGCAGGCCGCTGCAGCATCCTCCCCACCGGCAGTAGGCGGATGCCGCCGGCCGGCCAGTCGGCCCCGTAGCCCGGTAGACCTGGTCTCCGGCGGCCGCCCAGAGAAGATTAGACCTGTTCACCCCGGCGCCGGGAGCCGCTGCACCGCTCATATGTTCGGCAGCAGGCGGATGCCTCTGGCCAGCCAGCCGGCCCCGGAGCCGGGTAGACCTGGTCTCCAACGGCCGCCCTGGAGAAGAATAGACTTGTTAACCCGGGCGCCGCGGGCCGCTGCAGCGCCCTCCTCGCCGAAGGCAGGCAGATCCCGCCGGCCGGCCGTCCCCGGACCAGGGTAGACTTGGTATCCGGCTGCCGCCACAAAGAAGCGTAGACCTGTTCACTCTTGCGCCGCAGGCCGCTGAAACGCCCTGCACGCCGGCGGCAGGCGGATGCCAATGGCCGGCCGGCCGACACCGGAGCCCGTTAGACCTGGTCTCTGGCTGCCGCCTTGGAGATCGGTACACCTATTCACTCCGGCGCCGTGGGCTGCTGCTGCTCCCTCCTCAACGGCGGAAGGCGGATGCTGCCGGCCGGCTGGCCGGCCCCGGACCCGGGTGGACCTGGTCTCCGGCAGCCGACCCGGAGAAGGGTAGACCTGTTCACCCAGCGCCGCGGGCCGATGCAGCGTCCTCCCCGATGGGAGGAGGTGTACGTCGCTGGCCGGCACGCGGGCCCCAGGGCAGGGTAGACCTGGTCTCCGGCGGCCGCACTGGAGAAGGGTAGATTTGTTCACCCCAGCGCCGCAGACCGCTACAGCGCCGTCCTTGCCGTCGGCAGGTGGATGCCGCCGGCCGGCGGGCCGGCCCCGGAATCGGGTAGACCTGGTCTCCGGCGGCCGCCCAAGAGAAGGGTAGACCTGTTCACCACCGCGCCGCTGGCCGCTGCAGCTCCCTCCCTTTCCGGTAGAAGGTGGATTCCGCCGGCCAGCCGGCCGGCTCCGGAGAAGGGTAGACCTGTTCACCACCACGCCGCGGGCCGCTGCAGCCCCCTCCCCTTCTGGAGGAAGGCGGATTCCGCCGGCCGGCCAGCCGGCCCTGTAGCCGGGTACACCTGATCTCCGGCGGCCACCACAAAGAACGGTAGACTTGTTCACTCCGGCGCCGCGGGCTCCTGCAGCGCCCTCCTGTCTGGAAGAAGGCTGATGCCGCTGGCCGGCCAGCCGGCCCCAGAGCCGGGTAGACCTGCTCTCCAGCGGCCGCCCCAAAAAAGGCTAGATTTGTACGCCCCGGTGCCGCGGGCCACTGCAGCGCCCTCTTCACCTGTGGCAGGCGCATGCCACCAGCCGGCTGGCCGGCCCTGGAGCCGGGTAGACCTGGTCTCCAGCGGCCGCCCCGGAGAAGGGTAGGCCTGTTCACCCCGGAGCCGAGGGCTGCTACAGCCCCCTGGCTGGCGGCGGAAGCTGGACCCTGGTGGCCGGCTGGCCCCGGAGACGGGTAGACCGCGTCTCCAGCGGCCGCCCCTGAGAAGGGTAGATCTGTTCACTGCAGCGCTGCGGGCCGCTGCAGCGCCCTCCCCGCCGTCAGCAGGCGGATGCCGCCGGCCGGACGGCCCTGCAGCCGGGTAGACCTGGTCTCCAGATGCCACCCTGGAGAAGGGTAGACCTGTTCACCCCGACGCCGCGGGTTGCTACAGCGCCCTCCCCGCCGTCGGCACGCGGATACTGCCAGCCGGCCTGATGGCCCTGGAGCCGGGTAGACCTGGTCTCCGGTAGCCGCCCCAGGTAGGGTAGATCTTTTAACCAAGCGCCACCAGCCGCTGCAGCTCCCTCCCCTCCGGAAGCAGGCTGATGCCGCCGGCCGGCCTGCCGGCCCCGGAGTCGGGTAAACATGGTCTCCAGAGGCCGCCCCGGAGAAGGGTAGACCTGTTCACCCCACCGCCGAGGGGCCGCTGCATCGCCCTCCTCACCGGCGGTAGGTCGATGCCGCCGGCCGGCCGGCCGGCCCCGGATCTAGGTAGACCTGGTCTCCAGCGGCCGCCCCAAAGAAGGGTAGACCTGTTCACCCCGGCGCCGTGGGCCCTGCGGCGCCCTCACCATTGGCGGCAGGCGAATGGTGCTGTCCGGCCGGCAGGCAACGGAGCAAGGTAGACTTGGTCTCCTGGGGCCCCCCTGAGAAGGGTAGACCTGTTCACCCCAGTGCCGCGGGCCGCTGCAGCGCTAACCCCGGCGGCGGTAGGTGGATGCCGCCGTTGGCCGGCATGTCGGCCCTGGAGCCGGGTAGACCTGGCCTCCGGCGGCTGACCCGGAGAAGGGTAGATATACTCACCCCGACGCCACAGACCGCTGCAGCTCCCTCCCCACTGGCGGCAGGCGGATACGGCCGGACGGCGGCCGGCCACGGGGCCAGGAAGACCTGGTCTCCGGCGGCCGCCATGGAGAAGGGGAGACCTGTGCACTCCAGCGCTGAGGGCCGCTGCTGCGTCCTCCCCACTGGTAGGAGGTGGATGCCGTCGGCTGGCCGGCCGGTTCTGGAGCCGGGTAGACCTGGTCATCGGCTGCCGCCCTGGAGAAGGGTAGACCTGTTCACCCCGGTGCCGCGGGCCGCTGCAGCGCCCTTCCCGCCTATGGCAGGCGGATGCCGCCGGCTGGCTGGCCGGCCCTGGAGCGGGTAAACCTGGTCTCCGGCTGCCGCCCCGGAGAAGGGTAGACCTGTTCATCCCGGTGCCGCGGGCCGCTGCAGCGCCCTTCCCGCCTATGGCAGGCGGATGCGGCCGGCCGGCTGGCCGGCCCTGGTGCCGGGTAGACCTGGTCTCCGGCGGCTGCCCTGAAGAAGGATAGACCCGTTCACCCCGGCACCGCGGGCCGCTGCAGCGCCCTGCTCTCCGGCGGTAGGAGGATGCCTCCGGCCGGCCGGTCGCCCCTGAGCTGAATAGCCCTGTTCTCCGACGGCCGCCCTGGAGAAAGGTAGACCTGTTCACTCCGGCGCCATGGGCCACTGCAGCGCACTCCAAGCCGACGGCAGGCGGATGCCGCCAGGCGCCTGGCCAGCCCTGGAGGCAGGTAGACCTGGTCTCCGGCGTCCGCCCCGGAGAAGTGTAGACCTGTTCACCCCGGCGCCAGGGCCGCTGCAGCGCCCTCCCTGCTGGCGGCAGGTGAGTGCCTCTGGACGGCCAGTCGGCCCCGGGGCCAGAAAGACCTGGTCTCTGGCGGCCGCCCCGGAGATTGGTACACCTGTTCACCCCGGCGCCACAGGCCGCTGCAGCACCCTCCTCCTAGGCGGCATGCAGATGTCGCCGGCCGGCATGCCGGACCCGGGGCGGGTAGACCTGGTCTCCAGCGGCCGCTCCGGAGAAGCGTAGACCTGTTCACCCCGGCACCGCGGGCCGCTGCAGCGCGATCCCCGCCGGCAGGAGGTGAACACCCGCCGGCCGGCTGGCCGGCCCCAGAGCTGGGCAGACCTGGTCTCCGGCGGCCGACCCGGAGAAGGGTATACGTGTTCACCACCGCGCCGCTAGCAGCTGCAGCGCCCTCCCCTCCGGCGTCAGGCGGATGCCACCGGCCGGCGGGTTGGCCCCGGAGCCGGATAGACCTGGTCTCCGGCCGCCGACCCGGAGAAGGGTAGAACTGTTCACCTCGGCGCCGCGGGCCGCTGTTGCGCCCTCCCCGCCGGCCGCAGGCGGATGCCGATGGCAGGTCGGCCGGATCCGGGTAGACCTGGTCTCCGGCGGCCGCCCCGGTGAAGGGTAGACCTGTTCACCCCACGGCCACGGGCAGCTGCAGCGCCCTCCCCGTCGGCGGCAGGTGGATGGCGCCGGCCGGTTGGCCGGCCATGGAGCCGGGTAGACCTGGTCTCTGGCGGCCGTCACAAAGAAGGTAGACCTGTTCACCCTGGCGCCGCGGGCCGCTGCAGCGCCCTCACCTCCGACGTCAGGTGGATGCCGCCAGCCGGGCGGCGGGCCCCGGAGCCGGGTAGACCTGGTCTCCGGCGGCCGCCCGGGAGAAGGGTAGACCTTTCCACCCCGGCGCTGCGGGCCGCTGCAGCGCCCTCCCAGTCTGCAGCAGGCAGATCCCGCCGACCGGATTCAGTGGAGCCGAGGAGACCTGGTTTCCGGGGGTCGCCCCGGAGAAGGATACACCTGTTCACCCCGGCGCCGTCGGGTGCTGCAGCGCCCTCCTCTCCGGTGGCAGGTGGATACCGCCGGCAGGCCGGCTGGCCCTGGAGCTGGGTAGACCTGGTCTCTGTCGGCCGCAACAAAGAAGGGTAGACGTGTTCACCCCGACGCCACGGGTTGCTGCAGCGCCCTTCACGCTGGCGGTAGATTGATCCCGCCGTTTGGCCGGCCACGGACTCAGGTAGACCTGGTCTCCAGCGGCCGCCCCATAGAAGGGTAGACCTGTTCATCCAGCGCCGCGGGCCGCTGCAGACCCCTCTCCTCATGCGGCAGGCGGATGCCGTTGGCTGGCCTGCCGGCCCTGGAGCGGGGTAAACCTGGTCTCCGGCGGCCGCCCCGGAGAAGGGTAGACCTGTTCACCCTGGAGCCACAAGCTGCTGCAGCTCCCTCTCCGTCGGCCGCAGTCGGATGCTGCCAGCCGGCCGCACGAACCCGGATCCGGGCAGACCCGGTCTTCGGCGGCCGACCCGGAGAAGAGTAGCCTTGTTCACCCCCGCGCCGCGGGCCGCTGCTGCGCCCTATCGGCCGGCGGCAAGCGGATGTTGCCGAACTGCCGGCCTGCCCTGGAGCCAGGTAGACGTGGTCCCGGCTGCCAAACTGGAGAGGGGGAGACCTGTTCACCCGGTGCCCCAGGCCGCTGCAGCGCCCTCACCGCCGGCGTCAGGCGGATGCCGCCAGCCGATGGGCCAGCCACGGATCCGGGTTGACCTGGTCTCCGGCGGCCGCCCGGGAAGAGTAGACCTGTTCACCCCAGGGCCACGTGCCGCTGCAGCGCCCTCCCTGCCGGCGGCAGGTGGACGGCGCCGGCCAGTTGGCAGGCCACGGAGCCGGGTAGACCTGGTCTCCAGCGGCCGTCACAAAGAAGGTAGACCTGTTCACCCTGGCGCCGCGGGCTGCTGCAGCGCCCTCAACGCCGGCGTCAGGCGGATGCCGCCGGCCGATGGGCCGGCCCCAGACCAAGAGCCGGGTAGACTGGTCTCCGGTGGCCGTCCCGGAGAACGGTAGACCTGTTCACCTCGGCGCTGCGGGCCGCAGCAGCACCCTCCCCGCCGGCAGCAGACTAATGCCGCTGGCCGGCCGGCAGTCCCCGGACCAGTGTCGACCTGGTCTCCGGCGGCCGCCCCGGCGAAAAGTAGACCTGTTCACCCCGGCGCCGTGAGCCGCTGCAGCGCCCTGCCCGCCGGCGGCAGACGGATGCCGTCGGCCTGCCGAGCAGCCCCGGAGCCGGGTAGATTTGGCCTCCGGCGGCCGACCCTGAGAAGGGTAGACCTGTTCACCCTGGCGCCGCAGGCCGCTGCTGCGCCCTCTCCTCCGGCAGCAGGTGGATGCCGCTGGCCAGCCGGCTGACCCCAGAGCCGGGTAGACCTTGTCTCCGGCGGCCGCCCTGGAAAAGGGTAGACCTGTTCACCCCGGCGCCGGGGGCCGCTGCAGTGCACTCACCGGCGGCGGCAGGTGGATCCCGCCAGCTGGCCGGCCACGGACCCGGAGCTGGTTAGACCTGGTCCCCGGCGGCCGCCCCAGAGAAGTGTAGACCTGTTCACCCCGGTGCTGCGGGAATCTGCAGCGGCCTCACCTCTGGCGTCAGGCGGTTGCCGCCGGCTGGCCAGCGCGCCCCGTAGCCCGGTAGACCTTGTCCCTGGCGGCCGCCCCGGAGAAGGATAGATCTCTTCAACAGCACCCGCAGGTCGCTGCAGCGCTATCCCCTTCCAGTGAAAGGATGACACTGCCGGCCGGCAGGCCGGCCCCAGACCCGGGTAGACCTGGTCTCCGGCGGCCGCCACGGAGAAAGGTAGACCTGTTCACCCGGGCGCAACGGGCCACTGCAGCGCACTCCCCGCCAGCGGCAGGCGGATGCCGCTGGCTGCCCGGCCGGGCCCGGAATCGGGTAGACCTTGTCTCTGGCGGCCGCCCCGGAGAAAGGTAGACCTGTTCACCCCGGCGCCGCGGGCCGCTGCAGCGCACTCCCTTCCTGCTGCAGGCGGATGTCGACAGCCGGCCGGCCGGCCCCGGATCCTGGTAGACCTTGCCTCCGGCGGCCGCCCCGGAGAAGAGTAGACCGGTTCACCCGGGCACCGTCGGCTGCTGCAGCGCCCTCCTTTCCAGTGGTAGGTTGATGCCGCTGGCCGGTCGGCCGGCCCGGAGCCGGGTAGACCTGGTGTCATGAGGCCGCCGCGGAGAAAGCTAGACTTGTTCACCCCGGCGCCGCGGTCTGCTGCAGCGCCCTCCCCGCCAGCGGCAGGCGGATGCTGCTGGCCAGCCGGCCATCCCCATAGCCGGGCAGACCTGGTCTGCAGCGGCCGGCCCCGGTGAAGTGTAGACCTCTTCACTCCGGCACAGTAGGCCGCTGCAGCGCCCTCGCCGCCGGCTGAAGGGGGATGCCGCCGGCCGGCCGGCCAGCCCCGGAGCCGGGTACACCTGGTCTCTAGTGGCCGACCCGCTGAAAGGTAGACACACTCACGCTGGTGACGTGGGAAGCTGCAGCGCCCTCACCTCTGGCGTCAGGCGGATGTCGCCGGCTGGCCAGCGTGCCCCGTAGCCGGGTAGACATGGTCTCCGGCGGCCGCCCAGGAGAAGTGTAGACCTTTTCACCCCGAGCCGCGGGCTGCTACAGCGCTCTCGCCGGCGGCGGCAGGTGGATCCCGCCGGCCGGCCCCGGAGCCGGGTAGACCTGGTCCCTGGCAGCCGCCCCGGAGAAGGATAGACCTGTTCACCACCACGCCGCGTGTCGCTAGAGCGCCATCCCCTTCCGGTAGAAGGGAAATGCCGCCGGCCGGCAGGCCGGCCCCAGACCCGGGTAGACCTGGTCTCCGGCGGCAGTCCCGGAGAAAGGTAGACGTGTTCACCCCAGCGGCACGGGCCTCTGCAGCGCCCTCCTCTCCAGCGGCAGGCGGATCCCACCGGACGGCCGGCCGGCCACGGAATCGGGTAGACCTGGTCCCTGGCGGCTGCCCCGGAGAAGGATAGACCTGTTCACCACCACACTGCGAGTCGCTGCAGCGCCATCCCCTTGCGGCGGAAGGCGGATTCCGCCGGCCGGAGGGCGGCCCCAGACCCGGGTAGACCTGGTCTCCGGCGGCCGCCACAAAGAGGGGTTGACCTGTTCACCCTGGCGCTGCAAGCCGCTGCAGCGCCCTCCCTGCCGGCAACAGGGGGATGCCGCCGGACGGCCGGCCAGCCTCAGAGCCGGGTAGACATGGTCTCCGGCGGCAACCCGGAGAAGGGCAGGCCTGTTCACCTTGGAGCCGCGGGCCGCTGCAGCGCCCTCTTAGGCGGCATGAGAATCCCGCCGGCCGGCCAGCTCCGGAGCCGGGTAGACATGGTCTCCGGCGGCCGCTACAAAGAAAGGTAGGCCTGTTCACCCTAGTGCCACGGGCCGATGCAGCGTCCTCCCCGCCGGCGGAAGCGGATGCCGCCGGCCGGCCGGCGGGCCCCGGACCGGGTAGACCTGGTCTCTGGCAGCCGCCACAAAGAAAGGTAGACCTGTTCACTACTGCGCCGCAGGCCACTGCAGCGCACTCCCCTTGCGGCGGAAGGCAGATTCCGCCGGACGGCCGGCCGGCCCCAGAGCCGAGTAGACATGGTCTCCGGCGGCAACCCCGGAGAAGGGTAGACCTGTTCACCCAGCGACACGGGCCGCTGCAGCTCCCTCCCCTCATGGGGCAGGCGGATGCTGCCAGCCGGCCTGCCGGCCCCGGAGCGGGGCAAACCTGGTCTCCGGCTGTCGCCCCGGTGAAGGGTAGACCTGTTCACCCCGAAGCCGCGGGCCGCTGCAGCGCCCTCTTGGGCGGTGGCAGGTGGATCCCGGCTGCCGGCCGGCCCCGGAGCCGGGTAGACCTGGTCTCCGGCGACCGCCACAAAGAAAGGTAGACCTGTTCACCCCGGGGCCACGGACTGCGGCAGCGCCCTCGTTGGCGGCGGCAGGTTGGTCCTGCCGGCCGGCAGGCCCCGGAGCCGGGTAGACCTGGTTTTCGGCGGCTGCTCCCGGGAAGGATAGACCTGTGCACTACCGCGATGCAGGCCGCGAAAGCGCACTCCCCTTGTGGCGGAAGGCAGATTCCACCGGCCGGCAAGCTGGCCCCAAAGCCAGGTAGACCTGGTCTCCGGCGGCCGCCCCGGAGAAGGGTAGATTTGTTCAGCCCAGCGCCGCGGCCGTTGCAGTGCCCTCCACTCCGGCGGCAGGTGGTTCGTGCCGGTCGGCCGGCAGGCCGCGGTGCCTGGTGCACCTGGTCTCCTGCGGCCGCCACTAAGAGGTGTAGACCTGTTCACCCCGGCGCTGCGAGCCGCTGCAGCGTCCTCCTTGCCGGAAGCAGGGGGATGCCTCCGGACGGCTGGCCGAACCCAGAGCCGGGTAGACATGGTCTCCGGCGGCTGCCCCGGAGAAGGTTAGAGCTGTTCACTCGGGCGCCGCAAGCCGCTGCAGCTCCCTCCCCTCCGGCGGCAGGTGGATGCCCCCGGCCGGCCTGCCGGCCCCGGAGCCGGGTAAACCTGGTCTTCGGCGGCCGCCCCGGCGAAAAGTAGACCTGTTCACCCCGGCGCCGTGAGCCGCTGCAGCGCCCTGCCCGCCGGCGGCAGACGGATGCCGTCGGCCTGCCGAGCGGCCCCGGAGACGGGTAGATTTGGTCTCCGGCGGCCGCCCTGGAGAAGGGTTGACTTGTTCACCCCGGCGCCGCAGCCGCTGCAGCGCCCTCCTTGCCGGCAACAGGCTGATGCCGCCGGCCGGCCGGACGGCCCCTGAGCCAGGTAGACCTGGTCTCCGGCGGCCGCCCCGGAGAAAGGTAGACCTGTTCACCCCGGCGCCACGGGCCGCTGAAGCGCCCTCCTCACCGGCAAGAGGCGGATGCCGCCGGCCGGCCGGACAGCCCCTGAGCCAGGTAGACCTGGTCTCCGGTGGCCGCCTCGGAGAAGGGTAGACCTGTTCACCCCGGTGCCGCGGGCTGCTGCAGCGCCCTCCAGGCCGGCGGCAGGCGGATGCTTCCGGCCGGCCGAGCGGCTCCGGAGCCAGGTAGACCTGGTCTCATGCGGCCGCCCTGGAGAAGGGTAGACCTGTTCACCCCGGAGCTGCGGGCCGCTGCAGCGCCCTCGCCGGCGGTGGCACGTGGACCCCGCCGGCCGGCCGGCCCCGGAGCCAGGCATACCTGGTCTCCGGCGCACGCCTCGGAGAAGGGTAGACATGTTCAACACCGCGCTGCGGGCCGCTGCAGCGCCTTCCCCACCGGCTGCAGGCCGATTCCGACGGGCGGCCGTATGGCCCCGGAACTGGGTAGACCTGGTCTCCGGCGGCCGCCCTGTAGAAGAGTAGACCTGTTCACCACAGGCCCACGGGCCGCTGCTGCGCCCTCCTCTCCGCCGGCAGGTGGGTGCCGCCGGCCGGCCGGCATCCGAGCTGGGTAGTCCTGGTCTCCGGCGGCTGCCCCGGAGAAGTGTAGACCTGTTCACCCTTGCGACGCCGGCCGCTGCAGCGTCCTCCCCTTTCGGCGATAGGTGGATTCAGCCGGCCGGCAGGCCCCGGACCCGGGGAGACCTGGTCTCCGGCGGCCGCTCTGGAGAAGGGTAGACCTGTTCACCCTGGTGCCGCGGGCCGCTGCAGCGCCCTCCTTGCCGGCGGCAGACGGATGCCGCCGGCCGGCCTGCCGGCCCCGGAGTCGCGTAAACTTTGTCTCTGGCGGCTGCCCCGGAGAAGGGTAGACCTGTTCACCCCAGAGCCGCGGGCCGCTACTGCGTTATCGCCAGCGCCGATAGGTGGATCCCGCCGGCCGGCCGGCCACGCACCCGGGTAGACCTGTTCCCCAGCGACTGCCCCGGGGAAGGGTAGACCTGTTCACCACCGCGCCCCGGGCTGCTGCAGCACCATACCCTTCTGGCGGAAGGCAAATGCCGCTGGCCGGCAGGCCGATCCCGGAACCGGGAAACCTGGTCTCCGGCGGCCGCCACAGAGAAGGCTAGACCTGTTCACCCCGGCGCGGCAGGCCCCTGCAGCGCTATCCACGCCGGGGGCAGGCGGATGCTGCCGGCCGACCGGCCGGCCCTATAGCCGGGTAGACCTGGTCTCTGACGGCCGACCCGGAGAATGGTAGACCTGTTCACCCCGGCGCCGCGGGCCGCTGCAGCGCATTCCCCAACGGCGGCAGGCGGATGCCCACGTCCCGCCGGCCGGCCATGAAGCCAGGTAAACCTGGCCTCCGGCGTCCGCCCCAAAGAAGTGTTGACCTGTTCACCCCGAGCCACAGGCCGCTGCAGAGCCCTCCCCGCTGGCGGCAGGTGGATGCCGCCGGACGGCCAGTCGGCCCTGGAGCTGGCTAGACCTGGTCTCTGGCGGCCGCCCCGGAGAAGGGTAGACCTGTTCACCCCGGCACCGCGGGCCGCCGCAGCGCCCTCCTCTCCGGCGTGAGGCGGTTGCCGCCGGCCGGCCAGCTGGCCCCAGAGCCGGAAAGACCTGGTCGCCAGCGGCCGCCCCGGAGAAGGGTACACCTGTTTGCCTTTTAAGCCGCAGGCCGCTGAAGCACCCTTGCCGGCGGCGGCAGGTGGATCCCGCTGGCCGGCCGGCCAAGGACCCGTGTAGACCTGGTCTCCAGCGGCCGCCCCGGAGAAGGGTAGACTTGCTCACCACCGCGCCCCGGGCTGCTGCAGCGCCCTCCCCTCCAGCGTCAGGCGGATGCCACCGGCTGGCTGGCCGGCCCATAAGCCGGGTAGACCTGGTCGCCGGCGGCCGCCCCGGATAAGGATAGACCTGTTCACGCCTGAGCCGCGGACCGCTGCAGCGCCCTCCCCTCTAGCGGCAGGCGGATGCCACCGGCTGGCCTGCCGGCCCATAAGCTGGGTAGACCTGGTCTCCGGCGGCCGCCCCAGAGAAGTGTGGACGTGTTCACCCCGGCGCCACGGGCCTCTGCAGCGCCCTACCAGCTGGCGGCAGGCGGATGCCGTCGGTTTTCCAGCCGGCCCCGGAGCTAGGTAGACCTGGGGTCAGGTGGCCGCTCCGGAGAAGGGTAGACCTGTCCACCCCGGCGCCGCGGGCCGCCGCAGCACCCTCCTATCCGGCGTGTGAGAGTGTCCAAGGGCCCGGCAGCCGGCCCCGGAGCCATGTAGACTTGGTCTCAGGCGGCCGCACCGGAGAAGGGCACACCTATTTACCTTGGAGCTGCAGGCCGCTGCAGCGCCCTCGCCGGCGGCGGCATGTGGATCCCGCCGGCCGGACGGCCACATACCCGTGTAGATCTAGTCTCCAGCAGCCGCCCCGAAGAATGGTAGACCTGTTCACCACCGCGCCCTGAGACCGCTGCAGCACCCTCTCCTCTCGGCAGAAAGCAAATGCCGCTGGCCAGCCGGCCGTCCCCGGAGCCGGGTAGACATGTTGTCTGGCGGCCGCCCCGGAGAAGGGTAGACCTGTTCACCCCGGAGCCGCGGGCTGCTGCTGCACCCTCCCCGCCGGCAGCAGACGGATGCCAACGGCCGGCCGGCCAGCCCTGGAGCCAGGTAGCCCTGGTCTCCGGCGGCCGCCCAGGAGAAGGATAGATCTGTTTACTCCGGCGCCGCGGGCCGCTGCAGGGCCCTCCATGCCGGCGGCAGGCGGATGCCGCTGGCCGACCGGTCATCTCTGGAGCCGGGTAGACCTGGTGTCCAGTGGCCACCCCGGAGAAGCGTAGGCCTGTTCACCCTGGTGCCGTGGGCCTCTGCAGCGCCCTCCGCTCCGGCAGCAGGTGCATGCTGCCGGCCGGCCGGCCGGCCCCGGAGCCAAGTAGACCTGGTCTCCAACGGCCGCCCCAGAAAAACGTAGAGCTGTACACGCCGGCTCCGCGGGCCGCTGCAGCGCCCTCCCCACCGGCAGCAGGCGAATGCCCACGGCCCTCCGGCCGGCCCTGAAGCCGGGTAGACCTGGTCCCCGGCGTCCGCCCCAAAGAAGTGTTGTCCTTTTCTTCCCGGCGCCGCAGGCCACTGCAGCGCCCTCCCCGCTGGCGGCATGTGGATGCCGCCGGACGGCCAGCCGTCCCCGGAGCTGGTTAGACCTGGTCTTCGGCGGCTGCCCCGGAGAAGGGTATACCTGTTCACTGCGGCGCCACGGGCCGCCGCAGCGCCCTCCTCTCCGGCTTGGGGCAGTTGCCGCCGGCCGGCCGGCCGGCCCAAAAGCCGGAAAGACCTGGTCTCCGGCGGCCGCCCCAGAGAAGGGTACATCTGTTTGCATTGGAGCCGCAGGCCGCTGAAGCGCCCTCGCCGGCGGCGGCAGGTGGATCCCGCTGGCCGGCCGGCCAAGGACCCGTGTAGACCTGGTCTCCGGCGGGCGCCCCTGAGAAGGGTGGACCTGTTCACCACCGCGCCCCGGGCCGCTGCTGCTCCCTCCCCTTCCGGTGGAGGGTAAATGCCGCTGGCCGACCGGCCGGACCGGGAGCCTGTTAGACCTGGTGTCCGGTGGCTGCCCCGGAAGAGGGTAGACCTGTTCAACAGGGCGTCGCATAACGCTGCAGCGCCCTCACCTCCAGCGTCAGGCGGATGCCACCAACCGGCCGGCTGGCCGTGACCGGAGCTGGGTAGATCTGGTGGCCGGCGGCCGCCGCGGATAAGGATAGACCTGTTCACGCCGGCGCTGCGGGCCGCTTCAGCGCCCTCCCCTCCGGCGCAAGGCGGATGTTGCCAGCCGGCTGGCGGGCCCCGGAGCCGGGTAGACCTGGTCTCCGGGGGCCGCCCCAGAGAAACGTAGACCTGTTCACGCCGGCTCCGCAGGCCGCTGCAGCGCCCTCCTCGCCGGCGGCAGGCGGATACTCCCGGCCCGCCGGCCGGCCTTGAAGCCGGGTAGACCTGGTCTCCGGCGTCCGCCCCGGAGAAGTGTAGACCTGTTCACCCCGGCGCCAGGGCCGCTGCAGCGCCCTCCCTGCTGGCGGCAGGTGAGTGCCTCCGGACGGCCAGTCGGCCCCGGGGCCAGAAAGACCTGGTCTCTGGCGGCCGCCCCGGAGATTGGTACACCTGTTCACCCCGGCGCCACAGGCCGCTGCAGCACCCTCCTCCTAGGCGGCATGCAGATGTCGCCGGCCGGCATGCCGGACCCGGGGGCGGGTAGACCTGGACTCCGGCGGCCGCCCCAGAGAAACGTAGACCTGTTCACCAGGGCTCCCAGGGCCGCTGCAGCACCCTCACCATCTGGCGGCAGGCAAATGCGGCTGGCCAGGAAAACCTGGAGTCGGGTAGACCTGGTCTCTGGCGGCCGCCCCTGGGAAGTGTAGACCTGTTCACCTCGGCGCCGCAGGCCGCTGCAGCGCCCTCCCCGCCGGCGGCAGGCGGATGCCAACGGCCGGACGGCAGGCCCCAAAGCCGGGTAGACATGGTCTCCGGCGGCCGCCCCGGAGAAGGGTAGACTTGTTAACCCCGGCGCTGCGGGCCGCTGCAGCGCCCTCCTCCCAGGCGGCAGGAGGATGCCGCCGGCCGGCCGGACCCAGACCCGGGTAGACCTGGTCTTTGGCGGCCGCCCCAAAAATGGGTAGACCTGTTCACACCGGCGCCGTGGGCCACTGCAGCGCCCTCCCCTCCGGCAGTAGGTGGATGCTGCCGGCCGGCCGGCCGGCCCCGAAGCCAGATTGACCTGGTCTCCGGCAGCCGCCC
Source organism: Muscicapa striata striata (assembly GCA_030060385.1). Taxonomy (NCBI): domain Eukaryota; kingdom Metazoa; phylum Chordata; class Aves; order Passeriformes; family Muscicapidae; genus Muscicapa; species Muscicapa striata. Next base: position 84,409 of record JAREIS010000667.1, on the reverse strand, counting down.
CGGAGAAAGGTAGACCTGTTCACCCCGGCACTGCGGGCCGCTGCAGCGCCCTCCTTGCCGGCGGCAGGCCATTGCCGACAGCCCGCCGGCCGGACCTGGAGCAGGGTAGACCTCTCTCCGGCGGCCGCTCTGGAGAACGGTTGACCTGTTCCCTCCGGCGTCGCGGGCCGCTGCAGCCCCCTCTTCCCAGGTGGGAGGTATATGCCGCTGGCCGGCCGGCTGGCCCCGGACTTGTGTAGACCTTTTCTCTGGCGGCCGCCCGGGAGAAGGGTAGACCTGTTCACTCCGGCGCCGCGGGCTGCTGCAGCGCCCTCCCCGCCGGCGGTAGGCAGGTTACGCCAGCCGGCCGGCCGGCCCCGCAGCCGGGTAGACTTGGTCTCCGGCGGCCGCACCGGAGAAGAGTATACTTGTTCACCCCAGTGCCGCCGGCCTCCGCAGCGCCCTTCTCTCCGGCGTGCGGCGGTTGCCGCCGGCCGGCCAGCCGGCCCAGGAGCCGGAAAGTTCTGGTCTTCGGCAGCCACCCCGGAGAAGGGTACAGCTGTTTTCCTTGGAGCCGCAGGCCGCTGAAACGCCCTAGCTGGCGGCGGCAGGCGGATGTCAACGGCCGGCCGGCCACGGACCCGGGTAGACCTGGACGCCAGCGGCCGCCTCGGAGAAAGGAAGATCTCTTCACCCCGGCGCCGCGGGCGGCTGCGGTGTACTCCCTGCCACAGCAGCCGGATGCCGCCAGCCGGCTGGCCAGCCCCGGAGCCGGGTAGACCTTTCTCCGGAGGCCGCCCCGGAGAAGGACAGACCTGTTCACCCCGAAGCCGCAGGCCGCTGCAGCGCCCTTGTCGGCGGTAGAGGTGTATCCCGCCGGGCAGCCGACCCTGGAGCCGGGCAGACCTGGTCTCCAGCGGACGCCCCGGATAAGGATAGACCTGTTCACGCCGGCGCCGCGGGCCGCTGCAGCGCTCTCCCTGCCGGCGGCAGGCGGATGCTGCCGGACGGCCGGGCAGCCCCGGAGCCGTGTAGACCTGGTCTCCGGCGGCCGCCCCGGAGAAGAGTAGACCTGTTCACCCCGGCGCTGCGGGCCGCTGCAGCACTCTCCCCGCCTGCGGCAGACAGTTGCCAACGGCCAGCCTGCCATCCCCAGAGCCGGGTAGACCTGGTCTCCGGCGGCCGCCCCGGAAAAGGGTAGACCTGTTCACCCCAACGCTGCGGGCCGCTGCAGCGCCATCCCCTCCAGTGTAAGGCGGAAGCCTGAGGGCCGGCCGGCAGGCACCGGAACCGTGTAGACCTAGTCTCCCGCGGCCGCCGCAGAGAAGTGTGGACGTTTTCATCCCGGCGCCGCGGGCCGCTGCAGCGCCCTCCCTGCCGGCGGCAGGCTGATGCTGTTGGCCGGCCGGCCGGCCCCGCAGCTGGGTAGACCTGGTCTCCAGCGGCCGTCCCGGAGAAGGGCACACCTGTTTACCTTGGAGCTACAGGCCGCTGAAGCGCCTTTGCCGGCGGCGGCATGTGGATCCCGCCGGCCGGCCGGCCACATACCCCGGAGAGAACTGGTCTCCAGCGGCCGCCCCGGAGAAGGGTAGACCTGTTCACCACCGCTCCCCGAGACCGCTGCAGCACCCTCTCCTCTTGGCGGAAGGCAAATGCCGCGGGCCGACTGGCCGTCCCCGGAGCCAGGTAGACCTGGTGTGCGGCGGCCCCCCGGAAAAGGGCAGACCTGTTAACGCCGGAGCCGCGGGCTGCTAGCGCACCCTCCGCGCCAACGGCAGGCGGATGCCGCCAGCCAGCCAGCCAGCCCCGGAGCAGGGTAGACCTGGTCTCTGGCGGCCGCCCCTGGGAATGGTAGACCTGTTAATCCCGGCGCCGCGGGCCCCTGCAACGCCCTCGCCGCAGGCAGCAGGCGGATGCCACCGGCCGACGGGCAGGCACTTGGTCTTCAGCGGCCGACCCGGAGAAGGGTAGACCTGTTCAGCAACGCGCCCCGGGCCGCTGCAGCGCCCTCCTCTCTGACGGCAGGCGGATGCCACCTGCCGGCCGGCCAGCACAAGAGCCGGGTAGACCTGGTCGCAGGCGGCCGCCCCGGAGAAGGGTAGACCTGTTCACGCCAGCGCCGCGGGCCACTGCAGTGCCCTCCCCTTTGGCGGCCGGACGGCTGGCCAGCCCTGGACTTGGGTAGACCTGGTCTTTTGCAGACGCCCCGGAGAAGGGTAGACCTGTTCACGCCGGCGCCGCAAGGGTGCTGCAGCGCCCTCCCTGCCGGCGTCAGGCGGATGCTGCCAGTCGCTGGCTGGCCAGCCCGGAGCCGGGTAGACCTGGTCTCTGACGGCCGACCGGGAGAATGATAGACCTGTTGACCCCGGAGCCGCGGGCTGCTGCAGCGCCCTCTTCCCAGGCGGCAGGTACATGCCGCCGGATGCTCTTCCGGCCCCTGAGCCGGGTAGACCTGGTCTCTCGCGGCCGCCCCGGAGAAGGGTAGACCTGTTCACCCAGCGACGCGGGCCGCTGCAGCACCCTCCCCTTCCGGCGGAAGGCAAATGCCGCTGGCCGGCAGGCCCCGGAGCCGGGTAGACCTGGTCTCCGGCGCCGCCCCGAAGAAGGGTAGACCTGTTCACGCTGGCGCCACGGGCCGCTGCAGCGCCCTCCTCTCTGGCGTCAGGTGGATGCCGCCGGACGGCCGGCCGGCCCCGGAGCCGGGTAGACCTGGTCCGTGGCAGCAGCTCCGGAGAAGGATAGACCTGTTCACCACCACGCTGCGGGTCGCTGCAGCGCCATCCCCTTCCGGCGCAAGGCGGATTCCGGCGGCCGGACAGCCGGCCCCAGACCCAGGTACATCTGGTCTCCATCGGCCGCCCCGGAGAATGGTAGACCTGTTCACCACCGCGCCGCAAGCCGCTGCAGCGCCATCCCCGTTGGCGGCAGGGGGATTCCGCTGGGCGGCTGGCCATCCCCGGAGCTGGGTAGACCTGGTCTCCGGCAGCCGCCCCGGAGAAAGGTAGACCAGTTCACCACCCCGCCATGTGCCACTGCAGCGCCCTCCTCTCCGGCGGAAGGAGGATGTCGCCGGCCGGCCAGCCGGCCCCAGACCCGGGAAGACCTGGTCTCCGGCGGCCGCCCCGGAGATGGGTAGAACGGTTCACCTGGGCGCCATGGTCTGCTGCAGCGCCCTCCCTGCCGGCGGCAGGCGGATGCCGCTGGCCGGCCTGCCTGCCCAGGAGCCGGGTAGACCTGGTCGGTGGCGGCCGCCCCGGTCAAGTGTAGACCTGTTCACCTCGGCGCTGTGGGCCGCCGCAGCGCCCTCGCATGCGGCGACAGGTGGATACCGCTGGCCGGCTGGCCGGCCCCGGAGCTGGGTAGACCTGGTCTCCAGCGGCCGCCCCGGAGAAAGGTAGACCTGTTCACGCCTACGCCGCAAGCCACTGCAGCGCCATCCCCGCCGGCGGCAGGCAGATGCCGCCGTCCGGCCAGTCGGCCCCTGTGCCGGCTAGACCTGGTCTCCATCGGCCGCCCTGGAGAAGGGCAGACCTGTTCACCATCGTGCCCAGTGCCGCTGCAGCACCCTCCCCTCCCGCTGGAAGGGAAATGCCGCTGGCCGGCCGGCCATCCCAGGAGCCGGGTAGACCTGGTCTGTGGCAGCCGCCCCAGAGAAGGGTAGACCTGTTCACCCCGGCGCCGCGGGCCGCTGCAGCGCCCTCGCCGCAGTCTGAAGGCGGATGCCACCGGCCGGCTGACCGGCCCCACAGCCGGGTAGACCTGGTCTCTGGCGGCAGCCCTGGTGAAGGGTTAACCTGTTAACCCCGGCGCTGTGGGCCGCTGTAGCACCCTCCCCGGCGGCGGCAGGTGGATGCCGCCGGCCGGCCGGCCAGCCCCTGAGCTAGGTAGACCAGGTCTCCGGCGTCCGCCCCCGGAGAAAGGTAGACATGTTCACGCCTACGCCGCAAGCCGCTGCAGCGCCATCCCCGCCGGCGGCAGGCAGATGCCGCCGTCTGGCCTGCCGGCCCCTGTGTCGGGTAGACCTGGCCTCCGGCAGCCGCTCCGGAGAAGGGTAGACCTGTTCACTCCGGCGCCGCAGGCCGCTGCAGCGCCCTCCCCACTGGCGGCAGGCGGATGCCGCTGGCCGGCTGGCCGGCCCCGGAGCTGGGTAAACCTGGTCTCGTGCGGCCGCCCCAGAGAAAGGGAGACCTGTTCACGCCGGCGCCGCGGACCACTGCAGTGCCCTGCCCTTTGGCGGCCGGACGGCTGGCCAGCCCTGGACTTGGGTAGACCTGGTCTTTGGCGGACGCCCCGGAGAAGGGTAGACCTGTTCACCCCGGCGCCATGGGCCGCTGCAGCGCCCTCGCCGCCGGCTGAAGGCAGATGTTGCCGGCTGGCCGGCCGGCCCCAGAGCCGGGTAGACCTGGTCTCCAGTGGCTGATCCGGAGAAGGGTAGACCTGTTCACGCCGGCGCCGCAAACCGCTGCAGCGCCCTCGCCGAGGGCTGAAGGCAGATGCCTCCGGCCAGCCGGCCCCAGAGCCGGGTAGACCTGGCCTCCAGCAGCCGCCCCGGAGAAAGGTAGACCTGTTCACGCCGGCACCACAAGCCGCGGCAGCGCCCTTCCCGCCAGCAGCAGGCGGATGCCGCTGGCCAGCCGGCTGGCCCCGGAGCCGGGTAGACCTGGTCTGTGGCGGCCGCCCCGGTGAACGGTAGACCTGTTCACCCCAGCGCCGTGGGCCACTGCAGCGCCCTCGCCGCGGGCTGAAGGCGGATGCCGCGGGTCGGCCGGCCGGCCCCGGAGCCGGGTAGACCTGGTCTCCGGTGGCCGACCCGGAGAAGGGTAGACCTGTTCACCTCGGTGCCGCGGGCCGCAGCAGCGCCCTCCCTGCCGGCCGTCGGCGGATGCCGACGGCTGGCCGGCCCCGGATTTTGGAAGACCTAGTCTCCGGCTGGCGCCCCAGCGAAGTGTAGACCTGTTCACCCTGGCGCCGCGCCGGCGGCGGCAGGTGGATGCTGCGGAGGGCCGGCCGGCCTCGGAAACGGGTAGACCTGGTTCCTGGCGGCCGTCACGGAGAAGGATAGAACTTTTCGCCACCACGCTGCGGGTCGCTGCAGCGCCATCCCCTTCTGGCGGAAGGCGGATTCCGCCGGCCGGCCTGCCGGCCCCAGACCCGGGTAGACCTGGTCTCCTGCATCCGCCCCTGAGAATAGGAGACCTGTTGACTCCGGCGCTGCGGGCCGCTGCAGCGCCCTCCCCGACAGGGGCAGGCTAAAGCCGCCGGCCAGCCAGACCTGGAGGCCCGTAGATCTGGACTCCGACAGCCGCCCCTGAGAAAGGTAGACCTGTTCACGCCGGTGCAGCAAGCCGCTGCAGCGGCCTCACCGCTGGCGGCAGGCATATGCCGCTAACCAGCCAGCCGGCCGCGTCAGAGCCGGGTAGACCTGGTCTCTGGCGGCCCCCCCGGAGAAGGGTAGACCTGTTCGCCCCAGTGCCGCGTTTCGCGGCAGCGCCCTCCTCCTTTTTGCAATAGGCGGATGCCCCCGGCCGGCCAGATGGCCCCGGAGCTGGGTAGACCTGGTCTCTGGCAGCCGCCCCAGAGAAGGGTACACCTGTTCACCCCAGCGCCGCAGGCCGGAGCAGCGCCCTCGCCAGCGGCAGGTGGATCCCAAAGGCTGGCCGGTCGGCCCCGGAGCCGGGTAGACCTGGTCTCCAGTGGCTGACCCGGAGAAGGGTAGACCTGTTCACCTGGGCGCCGCAAGCCGATGCGGCGCCCTCCCTGCCGGCAGGAGGCGAATGACGCCAGCCGGCTGGCCGGCCCCACAGCCGGGTAAACCTGGTCTCCGGGGGCCGACCCGGAGAAGGGTAGACCTGTTCACGCCGGCCCGGCAATCTGCTGCTGCGCCCTCGTTGCCGGCGGGAGGCGGATGTCACTGGCTAGCCGGCCGGCCTCAGAGCGGGGTAGACCTTGTCTCCGGCGACCGCTTCCGGGAAGTGTAGACCTGTTTACCCCGGCGCCGCGGGTTGCTGCAGCGTACTCGCCGGCGGCGGCAGGTGGATCCCGGCGGCCGGCCGGCCCCGGACCCGGGTAGACCTGGTCTCCGGCGGCCGCCGAAGAGAAGGGTAGACCTGTTCACCACGGCGCCGCGGCCGCTGCAGCTCCCTCCCCTTCCGGCGGAAGGCGGATTCAGACGGCCGGCCGTGTGGCGAAGGAGCCGGGTAGACCTGTCTCCGGCGGCCGCTAAAAGAAGGGTTGACCTGTTCACCCCGGTCCCACGGGGCCGCTGCAGCGCCTTCCTCTCTGGCAGCAAGTGGTTGCCTCCGGCGGGCCGGCCGGCTCCGGAGCCGGGTAGACCTGGTCTCCGGCGGCCGTCCCGGAGAAGGGTAGACCTGTTCACCCCGGCGCCGCGGGCCGCTGCAGCGCCCTCCTTGCCGGAAGAAGGCGGATGCTGCCGGTCGGCCGTCCGGGCCCAGAGACTGGTGAACATGGTCTCTGGCGGCTGCTCCGGAGAAAAGTAGACCTGTTCACCACCGCGCAGTGGGGCCCTGCAGCGTCCTCCCCGCCGGCGGCAGGCGGATGCCGCCGGCCGGCTGTACGGATCCGGAGCTGAGTAGACCTGATCTCCGGCAGGCGCCCTGGAGAAGGGTAGACCTGTTCAATCCGGAGCCGCAGGCCGCTGTAGCGCTTTCCTCTATGGCGGAAGGCCGTTGCCGCCGGCCGGCCTGCTGGCCCCAGAGTTGGGTAGACCTGGTCTCCGCCGGCCTCCCAAGAGAAGGCTAGAACTGTTCACCCCGGCGACGCGGGCCGCTGTAGCGCCCTCCCTGCCGGTGGCAGGCGGATGCTGCCGGTTGGCCGGCCGGCCCCGGAGCCGGGTAGACCTGGTCTCCGGCGGCCACCCCGGAGAAGGGTAGACATGTTCACTTTGGAGCCGCGGGTTGCTGCAGCGCCCTCGCCGCCGGCGGCATGTGGATCCCGCCGGCCGGCGCCTCCGGAGCCGGGTAGACCTAGTCTCTAGCGGCCGCCTTATAGAAGGGTAGACCTGTTCACCACCGCGCCGCGGGCCACTGCAGCCCCCTCCCCTTCCGGCGGAAGGCGGATTCACCCTGCCGGCCATCTGGCCAAGGAGCCGGGTAGACCTGGTCTCCGGCGGGCGCTACAAAGAAGGGTTGACCTGTTCATCCTGGCGCTGCGGGCCGCTGCAGCGCCCTCCCCTCTGGCGCCAGGCGGATGCCGCCGGCCGGCCTGCCGGCCCTGGAGCCGGATGTCCTGGTTTTAGGACAGGGATCTGCCAAAAAACGGCAGATGTTTCCCTTTGAACTAGAGAAATCAATGTCACCCCCCTCCGAGTGTTATAATTGTTTCAAATCAAGGACTCAAGGCCGAGATAAGGAGGTAAAAGTAACAGCTCTTTACTACTCTAACTCACAGCACAAGTAGAAAACAACAGTCATTACTAAAATTGCCCACGAAAAACAGAAGAAAAAGCCAGTTGTAGTCCTTTCTTAGACACGGACACATTTGGTCTGTGTCCGTTCCTGGGGGTGTAACTGTAGCCGGGCCGGCACAGCTGCAGGCGCAGGCGGGAGCCAGGGAGGTGGAGTGGAACAGCCGCGGCCGGGCTGGCTCAGGTGGGAGCTCTTCGCTCCGGTCCTGTGTCCAGATGACCAGTTGTATTCCCAGAGGTAGGAAGTATTTGGTCTTTGGTAGTCAGCAGTGCCTCCGAGGTAGCAGGGCAGATGCTGGGCAGCTGAATGCAGCCGGCTCCCGGGTCTCCTCCCTCCTCACACCGCCGAGCAGACTGGAGAAGTTCCCCCTCCCCCTCTCTCTCCCCGGAAAACAGCCGGGCCCCTCCAGAAGCCTCGTGCTCCCCTGAGTAGCTCCCCCCCTCCCCGCAAGTCCGCATCCCCCTCCGGGTAGCTCCGGTCCCACCCACCCGCCCGTCCAGGGCCATCACAAACCCTGGGCACAGCCAGCGGGTTCTGTTAGCATTACAATGGGAAAAAATTCTCCCCACTCATACATTGAAGGAACACAATCCCAACCTTCAACATTATCCACCCCGAATTTTTCCCATGCCAACATGCTACAGCAAATTAAAAACCTTTAAATCATATACATACAGGCTGTTACAGGCACAGTATCATAGATAATTCACCCTAGAACAAGGTCTCCTTGGGGGATGCATCGGGTCTCTCCATCCTTTTGCATCACCCACCAAGTGCAACCTGGTCCTTGAGCGAAAACCACCCCACGAACAGGATTGTCTTTGCTGGAGGCAGAGTTCACCCAAACAGTTTTCCCTAACATGCCTCTCAGGTGTACCACTGGGACCTTATCTCCATCTGGTGTTCCCAAAGGCTCAGATTGGGCAGGACCTGCTCGGTTAGTGGAACCTCGGGTATTCACTAACCATGTGGCCTTTGGTAAATTAATCTCCCAGTTCTTAAAAGTCCCCCCACCAAGTGCTTTTAAGGTGGTTTTAAGCAGGCCATTGCACCGTTCGACTTTCCCAGCCGCTGGTGCATGGTAGGGAATATGGTACACACACTCAATGCCATGTTCTTTAGCCCAGGTGCTAACAAGGCTATTTTTGAAATGAGTCCCATTGTCTGACTCAATTCTCTCAGGGGTACCATGTCTCCAAAGGACTTGTTTTTCCAGGCCTAGGATGGTGTTCCTAGCAGTAGTTTGGGGCACAGGGTAGGTCTCCAACCACCCAGTGGTGGCTTCCACCATGGTCAGCACGTAGCGCTTGCCTTGGCGGGTCTGAGGCAGTGTGATGTAGTCAATCTGCCAGGCCTCTCCGTACTTGTATTTGGACCATCGTGTTATAAATAAGCACAACAGGCCTTAAAAGCCAATTATGTAGCCAATTTATTATTACAGAAAAGAGTAAGCAAAGATGCAGCGCTGGGCGACGGGGGGGGAAGGGTCACTGCCTTCCCCAAATCCACCGCCGCGCCGACTGTGTTCCGGGTCCCCCTTTTTAGGGTCTCCGCTCTCTCTGCCAGGTCACCCTTCCGGCCACTTTGCGCTTGCTCCGTCAGTTGCTAGGGGTCTTTTCCTGTCTCCTGGTGGTTTTTGATGAGGGTTCATCGCGGTCTTTTTGGCATCTTCTTTCTTGAACCTAGCGCTGCAATTATCTACAGGCATTTGTGAACATGCAAGCCTAGCGATTATCCCGTCCTTGCGGGCTCGCCAGCAAGGCGGGATAATTTACAACCAGCTTCTTTTCAAGGTCTGTTAGATAAGTGAGGCAAAAGGCTTATCTAAACAAAGCAGGACACTAGGGCAGTTAACTGTCTCACTGCCAGACACTAAGCGGGCAAAAGGTCCCTCTTTTTATTACCTATCCCATGTAGGGTTGTTTGTTTATACACTCTTCTTCCTCAATGAGTAATAGACAGTGAACAAAAGGTTACTTGTTTCATCACAATCCCCCCTTTTTTTTTTTTTAACCCTTTTGTTCACTGTATCTTGCCAGTTCTTTTCTGCTGAGTTCTAAATAGTCTTCCATTTCCCTCCCATTTAGCGACTCATACTTTGCTCTAACAAGCATTAAATGAGCAGCTTCTAATCTCCTCTTGACTATACTGATACGTTTGTTAAAAATACAGGGTCCAAAGGTCAGCATTAAAACAAACAGAATCAGTGGTCCCGCTATAGTGGACAAGAGGGTCGTTAACCAGGGGGATTTACTGAACCAAGATTCATACCAGTTTTGTTGTGCTTCTCTTTTTTGTTTTCTCTTTTCTAGTCCCTCTTCTAATTTTGCCGTGGTCTCCCTTATAACTCCGCTTCGACTAGCATACACACAGCACTCTTTTCTAAGTGCAGCACATAAACCTCCTTGTTGTAAAAGCAGTAAATTTAGTCCCCTTCTATTTTGCAAGGTCACTTCAGCTAGCGAATCTAGGGAGTCTGTGAGATCTTTTATGGATTTATCAATTCTCCTTAGATCTTCGTCTACTGACACCCTGAGCTCTTTAAATCCCGCTTCTTGATTTACTAAGGACGCTACCCCCGTTCCCACTCCAGCCGCTCCTATACCTAGTAATACAGCCACTGTTAATGCTGTGAAGGGCTCTCGTTTCACTAAATGGGGTTTCTCTAGAGTTTGGTATTGAGCATACACATATTCTTCGGGATGGTAGGTAATTCGGGGAACTATTAGGACTTGTATGCAAAACTCATAGGTTTCATTAAAGGCTTTTGTAAAGATGCACGGGGTTACCCCTAAAGTGTTACAGACCCATTTTGAATTTACAGCAGGAAGGAGCCACGCGGCCGGCTCCTTTGGATCTGATACAGACATTTTTACATGGCATAGGTGGTTCTTGTCTCTAGGTACATTTCCCACACATCTCCCCTTTCCACTCACTTGAGCCATTGATATTCTCTGGACACTACCTTGTTCCTTTTCCCATAAACACTCCCTCGGGTTTGTTCCGTTAACTCGTCTTGACTCAGCGACGGATCCTATAGCTTCATAAAAGGGTGGTTTCACTATGTAACACAGCCAGCATTCTTCGGTTAAATTAGGGTAGGTCTGGTTTAGTGCCTTATAGGTTGCTTGCATCACCCTCCAAAGTGTATTATATTCTTTGGTGGGCTCGAGCCAACCTCTGGACTCATTTTTGGCTTCCGTCTCATTCTCTCTCGGGGAAAAATCTGCAATATTTCTTTCGCCCCCGTCTCCAATGACTGGGTTAGGTCCCACAGGGCTTGGATCATGTGGTACAGGCTCTTTTTTTATTAGGATCATATTGCCTCTATCCTTCCCTGGTTCCCAGAGACGGATCCCCCATGTTTTTCCTAATAACCATTCAGCTTTTTCTGGCTGGGAGACATTAAGATATACAAAGGAGCAGGTTCCTCTGGATAACATTTCTCCTGAGGGTCCCCTCCAGGGTTTGGCACAGCCTACCGGTCCAAATTCTGCCTTCAAAAAAGGATCTCCTCTCGTCCTCCAGTCAGAGGCAATGGTTTCACAGCCCCAATATCCACAAAAGTACTCCCCTGGGTAATTACAATACGACTTTCCTGGGTTTGATACCGGACACATGTAAAATCCTGTTAAATTCACTACTCTCCCACACCGTAGTATGTTAGCTAGGTTACATAGTCCCACTATGAAACTCGGTGCTCCTACAGCAACAACTGTTTGTAATGGACTAGAGGCATCCCATCTAGTGAGGGACCATTTGAAGGGCTCATGGCTTTCTTGTGTTCCCTTTACCAGTCCCATCATTATTATTATTATTATGTACACCATTAGAGTTAGGTGACACCCAATGCCAGAGCAGTAAATAGAATTAGTTCTTTCTCTAACCCCCTTAATGCTATCACCTTCAAGCCTCCGGTTATCGAGGGTTGTAAGCACCTTCACTGTTATTTCTGTGTGAGATTCCCTTTCCCCACTCCTTACCCCTCTGCCTCGCTCGCCAGCTAGGTTGCTGCTAGCTGCGAGGTGTACCATCTTCACGGCAGCAAGGATATTCTTCAGGGGTGGAACTCACTCCTCTTTTCCACTTCTTTTTGGAATGCCAATTTTTATCCTTTAATGGTGGAATATCACACCTGAGTCTTTTTACTTGCTTACGACACTTGACTGACACGATGTCTGTGTTAAATGGTCCGGGAGGTTCGTTGGGGTGATAGCAATATAAGTCAGGGTTTACCCCTTTGGAATATATTTGCCACCAGAGCGGGGATCCCACTTTCAGCTCTCGAGTTGCTACTTTTTGGCTTAAGGCCAAAGCAGTCAACTCACGCTGCTCCTCCCAGCAGGGCTGGCATACACTCTTAGGAGCCCTCCCTTTCTGGCAGTGGACCCACCACAACTCCTTACAATTTTTACAACAGAAACATACAAACGGATAACAATTGCAATCTAGCCAACTACACGCTACTCTAATATCGTTATGCTTCACGTTTTTTCTCCATTATATAATTGATCATTGTACTCTAATCTCACAGGTCTGTAATATGGCTGCTGAGCAAGTTCCTCTAAATTCCCACAGTATCCTGGTGACTCAGAAGTTCCAATTAACTCTTTCTGTAGTGACCAATTATCCCCCACCCAAATGTCCCCCGCGTCCATGTACTCTCCTGGGTGTCAAGGTGAGGTTCTTTTCAAAGTGAGCTTTAAGTCCCCGGCTGTTCCTTTTATTTCCTAGTGGGTGTTATTTTTCTCGGAGAATCCAGATGGATCTACTGGTCCCTTTATTCGGCTGGCATGAGTCCACCCCTTCTCTGCTGTGCGTACCGCGGTGTCTGTTGTAAGTAACACCAGATATGGTCCTTCCCACTTCGGTGTTAGCGGGTTTTCTTTCCAACTCCGGATCAGAACCCAATCTCCCGGTTGTACCTGATGTAACACAAGATCTAGAGGTGGTCTCTGAGCCCACATTCCTTTTTCCCATAGCTGTTTTTTAAACTTCATTAGAGTTATTAAATATTTGTTGAGATGTTGATCACTAATGTTGGGGTTAGTCTGGACCTTCTCTAGGTTATACGGCATTCCATATAGCATTTCAAATGGGGACAGCCCCACATCTGCCCGCGGCTGAGTCCTAATATTTAATAAGGCTAAGGGAATGCATTTTACCCATGATAATTTTGTCTCTAATACCAATTTAGTCAGCTGTTTCTTTATTTCCCCGTTCATTCTTTCTACCCTTCCCGAGCTTTGTGGGTGGTAAGGAGTATGTTTCTCCCAATTTATTCCTAGCGCTTTTGCTAATTCTTGTGTTACTTTTGATGTGAAATGCGGGCCTTTATCTGAATCGATAGTCTCAGGCACCCCGTACCTGGGCACTATTTCTTCGAGCAAAGTCTTTACTACTGTTTGGGCTGTTTCCCTGACCGTCGGAAACGCTTCTACATAATGGGTAAGATGATCTACTATTACCAAAAGATATCTAATCCGCCCTACTTTGGGTAGCTCTGTAAAGTCTATTTGCAGATTTGCAAACGGTCTTTTTGCCAATGGCCGCCCCCCTAGAGGTAATTTTCTTAGGTTGCTACGATTGACTCGTAGGCAGGTGGGACAGTTCTTGGTGACATGCTTAGCCATATCTCGTAGTCCAATGCTCATAAATTTAGTCGCGAAATGGTCGACTAACCCTTGGTCCCCCCAGTGTGTCCCCTGATGTAACTTATACAACATCCGCTGGGCTACTGCCTTGGGCAATACTTCTCGCCCGTCTCCTGTCATCCACCTCCCCCTATCTTCTTTTACTCCCATTTTCCTCAATTTTTCTTTTTCTTCATCAGTAAATATAAGTTCCACATCTTCCTTCTCCAGTGTTTTCCTAATATATGGCTTCTCCTTCAAAACCATCTCCCTTACTGCTGCCCTTTTTGCCTCTTGATCAGCGGCGTTATTTCCCCTGCTCCTAAAGTCCATTCCCGGCCGATGTCCCTTTAAGTGCACTACTGCTATCTTTTTTGGTCCCCTTAGGGCTTGTAATACTTCTACTATAAGCTTTTGATGGACTAACCCCTTCCCCTGTGAATTTTTTAGCCCTCTTTCTTCCCATAATTTCCCAAAGGTATGCACTACCCCAAATCCATACTTGGAATCGGTATATATCGTCCCCTCCTTTCCCCTTAGGAGTTTCAAGGCCCGAAGTATAGCATACAGTTCACACGCTTGGGCTGACCATGACCTGTCTAAGGCTCCCGATTCTATTACCCGTAAATCAGGTCCTCCTATAATAGCATAACCAGATTTCCTTTCCCCTTCTACTATCCTGGAGGATCCATCCACAAATAGTTTTTCCCCTTCATCTAATTCTTCCTCCTCTAAGTCAGGCCTAATCTTCATTTGTTCTTCTATAGTAGCTAAACAATCATGGGTTAGGGGTCCTTGTTCCATTTTTCCATACAGGAAGGCAGCTGGATTTTGTAGAGTGGTGGTTTCTAGGGTAAAATCTGGTGCTTCTAGTAGAATCCCTTCATATTTCAGGAGTCTGGCATCAGATATCCATTTATCTGCCTTTTGTTGCATTACACCCCGGATATTATGGGGAGACAGTACCTTTAGGCTGCTATTAAAGGTGATTTTCCTAGCTTCCTCTACTAACAATGCACATCCTGCTAACATCTGTAGGCATGTGGGCCAGCCTCTGCTTACAGGGTCTAGAATTTTTGATAAATATGCCACAGGTTTCTTTTTCCCTGCCCAATCCTGGGTAAGCACTCCAAATGCAATTCCTTCTTCTATATTTACGAACAAAAAGAATGGCCTCTTTAAATCTGGGAGACTCAGAACCGGAGCATGAACTAAACTCTCTTTTAATCCCTCCAGTTTATCTGTGTCCTCCTGGGTCCACTTCATTAACCCTTCTTGTGCTAGCTTTTGATATAAAAATCTAGCTTTACTACTATAATTTTCAATCCATTGTCTACAATATCCCGTGAGGCCTAAGATTTGCCGAATCTGTCTTTTATTCTTTGGTATTGGTAGCGATAAGATAGCTTGAATTCTCTCGGGGTCTATTCTTTTCTCACCCCTTTTCAAATAATGCCCTAGGTATTTTACTTCTTCTTCCACAAACTGCAATTTGGCCTTTGAAACCTTCAGGCCCTTAAGTCCTAGAAAATTTAGGAGCTTTATACTCTCCCTTCTTACCTTTTCCTCTTCTTTCCCTGCTAACAACAAATCATCAACATATTGTACCAGGGTTACCCCAGGACCTGTCTGGTAATCCGTTAAAATCTGCTCCAGCGCCTGCCCGAACAAGTTTGGGGATTCAGTAAATCCCTGGGGCAATACTGTCCATCTAAGCTGTTGCTTCCTTCCAGTGTCCGGGTCTTCCCACTCAAAGGCAAAGTAATCCCTACTAGATTCATCAAGGGGGCAAGCCCAAAAGGCGTCCTTCAAGTCTATCACACTGTACCATAAATCATTTGGGCCTAGTTTACTCAGCAGCGTGTATGGGTTTGCCACCACTGGGAATCTGGCTATGGTTCTCTTGTTTATTTCCTTAAGTCATGTACCAGGCGATAGGACCCGTCCGCCTTTTTAACTGGGAGGATCGGTGTATTGTATGGTGACATGCAAGGTTCTAACAACCCCGGCTCAGTAGCCTGTCTACTTCAGGCTTTAACCCTTTCCTTCCCTCTCTAGGGATATGGGATACTGCTTTATTCTTACAGGTATTTCAGGGTTTTTATTTTGACCTTAAAAGGGGAAATCTTTAATCGCCCCACACTTCCAGGGTTATACCATACTTCCGGATTTATTTCTTTCTCATCTTCTTGCCTCAAAGGGCAGAGTCTAATTCTTATTTCTTTTTCCATCACCTCTATTTGGATACCCAATTCTATAATCATATCTCTGCCCAATAAATTGTAATCTGATTCTGGGACTAACAAAAAGTCCCCTACCCCTATTTTAGATTCTGATTCCACCATCACCTCCTTTATTATTTTCACATCAAAGGGTTCTCCATTTGCCCCAACTACTGTGGCAGTGTCCCTAGACAGGGCACAACCTTTGGGTAAGGACTGGAGCGTTGATCTTTCTGCACCAGTATCGACCAGGAAGATAATTTCCTGGCCGTGGGGACCCACTTTTAACTTTATCAAGGGCTCCTTTTGATGTTTTCGGGTCCCTAAGAGATAGAGCCCCTGACCCCCCTAGTCCTCCTTAAACTCCTTCTCATCTCTGATCCGAACGCGACATTCCCTCTTGAAGTGCCCCTTCTTTCCACAGTAAAAGCACACTTTCAAATCCTGCCTCTCACCAGGACCCCGAACTTCAGCCGACTTCCGCCCAAACTGCTTCGGTCCCTTTTCCCGCTCCCTGCTTTCTCGCATTGCAGCCACCATCATTCTGACTTGTCGCTTATGACTTTCCTCTTCCCTTCGCACATAAACTTTCTGTGCTTCCCTTAATAGTTCATCCAGTCCCCTGTCTTGCCAATCCTCTAACTTTTGTATCTTTTTTCTAATATCCTCCCAAGATTTTGAAACAAAATGCACTTTTAATACTGCCTGCCCCATTTGATCATCTGGATTTATCCCCGAATAAAGTTGAAAATTTTTCCGTAGCCTTTCTAACCATTCTGTGGGGGTCTCATCCTTCTTTTGTCTTTCATTAAAGGCCTTATTGAGGTTTTGGCCTCATGGACTGACTCTCTAATCCCCTGCACAATTATTGTCCTAAGGTCTTGCATATGGACTCTATGAGCTGGATTTTGATGGTCCCAATTGGGGTTCTGCAAAGGCCACTTGATATCTGCTGCTGGTCCTTGCATGTGCTGTGCGTCCCAAATACGCATGCCTTCCCTCCTGATCATATTCTTTTCTTCGGCCGTGAACAAGATGTTTAATATGGACTGTAATTCTTCCCAAGTATACATGCTCGGCCCTAGGAATTGATCTACTCTCTCTGCCACCCCCAGTGGATCTTCTAATAGATGTCCCATCTCTTTCTTAAAATCCCTAACATCCCCTGAACTGAGAGGTACTGATACAAACCCTATACCTGGCTGTGGCCCTCCCATCGGTATTTCCCTCAGTGGGTATAGTCCTTCCCGGGCTCTACTGCGGGTAACCGGCCCCGCATGCTCTGACTGGTCAGAATCCGAATCCTCTCCAGGAGGTGCCCTGGGGTCTACTGTTCCCGGTACTTGAGGTGGGGGTATATACGGAGGGGGAACTATCAAAGTTTCCTCTAGCTGGCTTCCCTTTTTCTTATTCTTATTTTCCCTTGATTTTTCTGTTAATTTAAAGATAAATACCTCCGGCCGTTCCACCCAGATCTTTGCATAGTCACTTTCCTCTGCACAAAGGGGTTTCTTAGTGTTCACCCAAATATTCAGTTTTTGTTTCACCCAATCCTCTGAGGACCCGTATATGGGCCAAAACACATTCTTTGAGATTTCCTTCCCACCCCATACTTCCACACAGTAGTGTATCATTTTAGCTTTGTCTTTTCCCTGTGTGCCTAAAAAATGTTCCCAATTATCTAACAGAAATCCTAAGGGACTTTCTCTAGGTATAGGTGGGAGCCTAATGCTCACAGGGGGCTTACTCTTCCCCTGTCCCATTCTTCCGGAGTGCCTTCAATCACACAATCAACTTTCGCTTCCCCTGGTTCGTGGCCCAAGCCCTCGCGGGTCTGTGGGAATCGCACTACTGAGGGTCCGCTCTCGCTTGGGGAGTCTGGCTGCCAGCCCCCCTCTCGTCCACACACCACACAGTCGCACTCCGGGATCCCAACCCCGCCCGGACGGTTCCCGTAATACTTACGCGTCCCGCTGCGTCTTCGTCCGGACCTTGTGCACAAGCTTTAAGGGGTGTATTGGGCCCTCGAACCTCCTTTGCTTTCCTCTTTTCCTCACTTTAGGTTCGTCGGTCGGGGCCGGGATGAAATCCAAGTCCCGGGGCCACCGGGTCGGTGGGGCGCCCCCCCTTTAGACAAGGAATTTTTCCCGAATTCCGATCCGAGTCGCAGCACCAGGTTGTTATAAATAAGCACAACGGGCCTTAAAAGCCAATTATGTAGCCAATTTATTATTACAGAAAAGAGTAAGCAAAGATGCAGCGCTGGGCGACGGGGGGAAGGGTCGCTGCCTTCCCCAAATCCACCGCCGCACCGACTGTGTTCCGGGTCCCCCTTTTTAGGGTCTCCGCTCTCTCTGCCAGGTCATCCTTCCGGCCACTTTGCGCTTGCTCCGTCAGTTGCTAGGGGTCTTTTCCTGTCTCCTGGTGGTTTTTGATGAGGGTTCATCGCGGTCTTTTTGGCATCTTCTTTCTTGAACCTAGCGCTGCAATTATCTACAGGCATTTGTGAACATGCAAGCCTAGCGATTATCCCGTCCTTGCGGGCTCGCCAGCAAGGCGGGATAATTTACAACCAGCTTCTTTTCAAGGTCTGTTAGATAAGTGAGGCAAAAGGCTTATCTAAACAAAGCAGGACACTAGGGCAGTTAACTGTCTCACTGCCAGACACTAAGCGGGCAAAAGGTCCCTCTTTTTATTACCTATCCCATGTAGGGTTGTTTGTTTATACACTCTTCTTCCTCAATGAGTAATAGACAGTGAACAAAAGGTCACTTGTTTCATCACAGTGTTCTTCACTAGCCCGACTCTTGGGAACATGGGCATCCACATGGCGGACTTTCACGGGTAGCTTCTCTATCCGAGTGGCAATGTCTTTCCACTCATCAGCAGCCCAGATTGGCTTTCCTCTACGTTGCCAGTCAGCCTTTTTCCACCTTTCCAGACAGCCCCACAGAGCATTGGCTACCATCCATGAATCAGTGTAGAGGTAGAGCTTTGGCCATTTCTCTCTCTCAGCAATGTCCAAGGCCAGCTGAACAGCTTTGAGTTCAGCAAGTTGGCTTGATCCACCTTCTCCTTCAGTAGCTTGTGCAACCTGTCGTGTGGGGCTCCATACGGCTGCTTTCCACTTCTGATTCATTGCCACGATGCGACTGCAACCGTCGGTGAAAAGAGCGTAGCACGTTTCATCTGCTGGCAGCTGGTTGTACGGTGGGGCTTCTTCAGCTCGGGTCACTTGCTTCTGCTCCTCCTCCTCGGCGAGACCAAAATCTTCACCTTCTGGCCAGTTTGTAATTATCTCCAAAATCCCAGGGCGATCTGGGTTACCAACGCGGGCGCGCTGCGTGATGAGGGCAATCCACTTGCTCCATGTGGCGTCGGTGGCATGGTGGGTAGAAGGAACCTTTCCTTTGAACATCCACCCCAGCAGTGGCAGACGGGGTGCCAGGAGAAGTTGTGCTTCTGTGCCAATTACCTCTCAGGCAGCTTGAACTCCTTCATAGGCAGCCAAGATTTCCTTCTCCGTCGGAGTGTAATTGGCTTCAGAACCTCTGTAACCTCTGCTCCAGAATCCCAGGGGTCGGCCTCGAGTTTCACCAGGCACCTTCTGCCAAAGGCTCCAGGACAGACCATGGTTCCCGGCTGCAGAGTAGAGAACATTCTTTACCTCTGGTCCTGTCCTGACTGGGCCAAGGGCTACAGCATGAGCCATCTCCTGCTTGATCTGGGCGAAGGCTTGCTGCTGTTCAGGGCCCCAGTGGAAATCATTCTTCTTGCGGGTGACCAGGTAGAGAGGGCTCACAATCTGGCTGTATTCAGGGATATGCATTCTCCAAAAGCCTATGGCACCTAGGAAAGCTTGTGTTTCCTTCTTGCTTGTTGGTGCTGACATTGCAGTGATCTTATTGATGACCTCAGTGGGGACCTGGCGCCGTCCGTCTTGCCACTTCACTCCCAGGAACTGGATCTCTCGAGCAGGTCCTTTGACTTTGCTTTTCTTGATGGCAAAGCCAGCTTCCAGCAAAATCTGGATGATTTTCTCTCCCTTCTCAAAGACCTCTGTTGCCGTGTTCCCCACACAATGATGTCATCAATGTATTGCAAATGTTCTGGGGCCTCACCCTTTTCCAGTGCAGCCTGGATCAGCCCATGGCAGATGGTAGGGCTGTGTTTCCACCCCTGGGGCAGTCGGTTCCAGGTGTACTGCACACCCCTCCAGGTGAAAGCAAACTGAGGCCTGCACTCTGCTGCCAAAGGAATGGAGAAAAATGCATTGGCAATGTCAATGGTAGCATACCACTTCGCTGCCTTGGACTCCAGCTCGTACTGCAGCTCCAGCATGTCCGGCACGGCTGCGCTCAGCGATGGAGTCACTTCATTCAAGGCACGATAGTCCACAGTCAATCTCCATTCCCCCTCAGACTTGCGCACAGGCCAGATGGGGCTGTTGAAGGGTGAGTGGGTTTTGCTCACCACCCCTTGGCTCTCCAGCTCACGGATCATCTTGTGGATGGGGATCACAGCATCTCGATTTGTCCGGTACTGCCGGCGGTGCACTGTCTTGGTGGCAATTGGTACCTGTTGCTCTGTCACTTTCAGGAATCCCACTGCAGATGGATTTTCTGACAGTCCAGGCAAGGTGTTCAACTGCTTAATACTCTCTGCCAATACAGCAGCTATTCCAAAAGCCCACCTGAATCCCCTTGGATCTTTGTAGTAGCCATTCCTGAGGAAGTCTATGCCTAGAATGCATGGTGTCCCTGGGCCAGTTACAATCGGATGTTTCTGCCACCCCTTCCCTGTCAGGCTAATCTCAGCTTCCAGCAAAGTAAATTCCTGTGATCCCCCTGTCACCCCAACAATGGAAACAGGTACCTTCCCCACATGTTCTGATGGTATCAGGGTGCATTCTGAACCAGTATCAACTAACACTCTATGTTTCTGTGGCTTTGATGTGCCAGGCCATCGCACCCACACTACCCAGTAGATCCTGTTATCCCATGCCTCTCCCTGGCTAGAGGCAGGGCCCCTCTAGCCCTGGTTATTATTTCCTTCCAGGGCATACATAGTGGAGGTCCCTTCCAGGGGATCTGACAGATCATCCTCCCTTCTGAAGTACCCTGCACCTTGGTTGTGGGAGGTCGAGGCTACCTTCATTTTAGCGCAGTTCCCTCGGTTGGCATTTCCCTCCCTGAGCTGACGCACCTGTGCTGCCAGGACAGAAGTGGGCTTCCCATCCCATTTTTCCATGTCTTCCCCATGGTCTCGCAGGAAGAACCACAGGTCAGTTCGTGAGGGGTATCCTCTGTCCCTAGCTGGGGGGCGTTGGGTGTGAGATTTGGGGCCTGTGACTCGTACTGGTGCTGCATTGATCTTCCTTATCTCCTCCCTTATAATCTCCCTCACCTCTCCTTTCAACCCTCTCATCCCCTTCATCTCCTTTTGGACCTGTTGGAGGTCCCTGACCACAGCAGAGACCTTGGCCTGCACTGGGCCATTAATCATACTGTCAAAATTTCTGAGCTTGCTGGCAACAGAACCTACTGTCTCTCGGTGGTCATCAGCCCTAATCAGTGCAATGTAGGTAGTAAATTCAGATGGCCCCAGGCTTGCCAGATCCCACAACATCTGCCCTGTGCACCTGACCTTGTCAGCGTCATTGTCATGCTGTCCATCCATCCCAAAGAGTACCTCTAATACTGCCACTTCCCTCAGCTGCTGGATCCCTTCATCAATGGTCTTCCAGCGCATTCTATGGTGGTGCTCCTGCATTCTCTCTTTGTGGATAAATTTCTCTCTCACACTCATTAGAAGCCGTTCCCAAAGGGAAAGGAGGCCTTGCTCCCTTACGAATGTCTGGTCCACACCTGAGTCCTGGGACAAGGATCCCAAATTCCTGGCCTCAGTGCCATCCAGTTGTACACCTCTCCCCATAAGGTCCCAGACACGAAGTAACCAGGTTGTAAAAGGCTCACGGCCCCGTCGCACAATGTCTTTTCGCAGGTTACGGAGAGTGTCACATGAGAGAGACTCAGTGACAATCTCAACCTCTGGCTCCCTTGCTGCCTGTGAGGACCCTCCTGGCTGATCCCCACTATCTAGGTGCTTTGTTTTAATCTTAGATTTCCTAGTTTCCACAGGGGCAACTGCTGCTGGCTGTGGCTGCCCCTGTGATCCAGCTGGAACCTGGACAGATGTAACATCTATGGGTTCCACTGCAGCACCATCAGACTCTCCCTCTTTAGGGCAGGGGGAGGGTTTCTCACTAGCTGGGGAAAGGTGCTCCTTCAGCACTTGGCCCTGCTCCTTCAACACCTGGCCCATGTCCCGTATCTCCTTCACTAGAACCCCCACCCACTGTGGCTGGTTCATTTCTGCAGTGGGCTGTGGGGCAACACCAGGCTCTGGGGCAGAATCTCTAGTCTCAGGGACAGGGGCAGGCTCTGGGGCAGCATCCCTAGTCTCTGGGACAGGGGCAGGCTCTGGGGCAGCATGTTTCACGGTTGTTATCCAAGCCAGTATTCCCTTGTTTCTGAATGCTAAGTAAAGCAGGCCCATCAGCAACACCAGCCACGGAATAATAATACTAGCAATTAAAGCAAATCTGAAATCTTTGAAAACTGGTGGGGTAGCCTCAAAAAACTGGGTGACAGGTTGGGAGAAAATTTCCCTTGCATTCATTGCCTCACAATAAGTACCATTGTTGAAATAACCCCAGAAACACGCAGTTAGAGTACGATAGCTCAGGATCCATGTGGCAAATTTCCAGAAAAAATTAAAAACCCATGAATTCCTGACAAAATCAAACCAAAACACAAATCGGATCATAGCTACAATAAATTTGGTGAGGGGGCCCATATTCAAAAAAGGGCTTGCAAATGGGAGAGAAATATCTGTGACCACGTGGAGCCCAAACCAGATTAAACTAGACAACATGTTGCCGCTTAAGAGCTGCTACTCCTCTCTTAACTCGCCTTTTAATGCCCTCTGCCCCAAGTTGGGCGCCAAAATCTGTCCTGGTTTTAGGACAAGGTTCTGCCAAAAAACGGCAGATGTTTCCCTTTGAAATAGAGAAATCAATGTCACCCCCTTCCGAGTGTTATAATTGTTTCAAATCAAGGACTCAAGGCCGAGATAAGGAGGTAAAAGTAACAGCTCTTTACTACTCTAACTCACAACACAAGTAGAAAACAACAGTAATTATTAAAATTACAGATGAAAAGCAGAAGAAAAAGCCAGTTGTAGTCCTTTCTTAGACACGGACACACAGGGTCTGTGTCCGTTCCTGGGGGTGTAACTGAAGCAGGGCCGGCACAGCTGCAGGCGCAGGCGGGAGCCAGGGAGGTGGAGTGGAACAGCCGCGGCCGGGCTGGCTCAGGTGGGAGCTCTTTGCTCCGGTCCTGTGTCCAGATGACCAGTTGTATTCCCAGAGGTAGGAAGTATTTGGTCTTTGGTAGCCAGCAGTGCCTCCGAGGTAGCAGGGCAGATGCTGGGCAGCTGAATGCAGCCGGCTCCCGGGTCTCCTACCTCCTCACACCGCCGAGCAGACTGGAGAAGTTCCCCCTCCCCCTCTCTCTCCCCGGAAAACAGCCGGGCCCCTCCAGAAGCCTCGTGCTCCCCTGAGTAGCTCCCCCCCTCCCCGCAAGTCCGCATCCCCCTCCGGGTAGCTCCGGTCCCACCCACCCGCCCGTCCAGGGCCATCACAAACCCTGGGCACAGCTGGCGGGTTCTATTAGCATTACAATGGGAAAAAATTTTCCCCACTCATACATTGAAGGAACACAATCCCAACCTTCAACACCGAATAAACCTGGTCTCCGGCGGCCGCCCCGGAGAAGGGTAGACCTGTTCACCCTGGAGCCGCGGGCCGCTGCTGCACCCTCGCCAGCGGCGACAGGTGGATCCCCTCGGCCGGCCGGCCTCGGAGCCAGGTAGACCTGGTCTCCGCCGGCCGCCCCAAAGAATGGTAGAACTGTTGACCCCGGCGCTGCGGGCCGCTGCAGCGCCCTCTAGGCTGGCGGCAGGCGGATGCTGCCGGCCGGACGAGCGGCCCCGGAGCCAGGTAGACCTGGTCGCCGGCGGCCGCCCTGGAGAAGGGTAGACCTCTTCACCCCAGAGCCGCGGGCCGCTGAAGCTCCCTTCCCTCCGGTGGCAGGCCGATGCCGCCAGCCGGCCTGTCGGCCCCGGAGCAGGGTAGACCTGGTCTCCGGCGGCTTCTGCGGAGAAGGGTAGACCTATTCACGCTGGCGCCGCGGGCCACTGCAGCTCCCCCCCCTTCTGGCGCCAGGCAGATGCCGCTGGCCGGCCTGTTGGCCTTGAAGCCAGGTAGACCTGGTCTCCGGCGGCCGCCCGGGAGAAGGGTACACCTGTTCATCGCTGCACCGCGGGCCGCTGCAGCGCCCTCCCCTTCCGGCGGAAGGCGGATTAAGCCGGCCGGCTGGCCAGCCCCGGAGCCGGGTAGACCTGGTCTCCGGCGCCACGGGCCGCTGCAGCGCCCTCCTTGCCGGTGGCAGGCGGAAGCGAATGGCCGGCCGGCCGGCCCCGGAGCCGGGTAGACCTGGTCTCCAGCGGCCGCCCTGGAGTAGGGTGAGACCTGTTCTCTCCGGCGCCACGGGCCTCTGCAGCGCCTTCGCCGCCGATGGCAGGCGGATGCGAATGGCCGGCCTGCCGGCCCCAGAGCCGAGTAGACCTGGTCTCCGACGGCCGCCCCGGAGAAGGGTAGACCGGTTCACTTTGGAGCCGCGGGTTACGGCAACTCCCTCGGCGGCAAGGGGATCTTGCCGGCCGGAGGCCCCGGAGCCGGGTACACCTGGTCTCCACCGGCCGCCCTATAGAAGGGTAGACCTGTTCACCACCGCACCGCGGGCCGCAGCAGTGCCCTCCCCTTCCCAAGGAAGGCAGATTCAGCCGGCCGGCCGGCTGGCCCCGGAGCCGGGTAGACCTGGTCTCCGGCAACCTCCCGGGAGGAGGGTAGACCTGTTCACTCCGGCGCCGCGGGCCGCTGCATCTCCATCCTCTCCAGTGGAAGGTGGATGCCGCCGGCCGGCCGAGCGGCCCCGGAGCCGGGTAGACTTGGCCTTCGGAGGCCGCTGTGGAGAAAGGTAGAACTGTTTACTCTGGCGACGCGGGCCACTGCAGAGCTCTCTTCTTCGGAAGAAGGCGGATGCCGCTAGCCGGCTGGCCGGCCCTGGAGCCGGGTAGACCTGGTCTCCGGCAGCCGCCCCGGAGAAGGGTAGACCTGTTCACCCCGGCGCCGCAGGCCGCTGCAGCGCCATCGCCTGCGGCGGCACGTGGACCTTGCCGGCCGGCCGCCCCGGAGCCGTGTAGACCTGGTCTCCGGCAGCCGACCCGGAGAAGGGTAGACCTGTTCACCAGGCGCCTCGGGCCGCTGCAGCTCCATCCCTTCCGGCGGCAGGCGGATGCCGCCGGCCGGCCTGTCGGCCCCGGAGCCGGGTAAACCTGGTCTCCAGCGGCCGGTACAAAGAAGGGTAGACCTGTTCACTTTCGAGTCGCGGGTGTCTGCAGCGCCCTCGCTGGCGGCGGCATGTGGATCCCGCTGGCCGGCCAGCCCCGGAGCCGGGTAGACCTGGTCTCTGGAGTCCGTCCCAGAGAAAAGTAAAACTGTTCACCCCGGCGCCGCGGGCCACTGTAGCGCCCTCCTCGCCGGCAGGAGGGTGATGCCGCCGGCCGGCCGGCCGGACGTGGAGCATGGTAGACCTGGTCTCCAGCGGCCGCCCAAAAATGGGTAGACCTGTTCACCCCGGCGCCACGGGCTGCTGCAGCGCCCTCCGCACCGGCAGCAGGCGGATGTTGCCGGCCGGCCGGCAGGCCAAGGAGCCAGGTAGACCGGGTCTCCGGCAGCCGCCACAAAGAAGGGTAGACCACTTCACCCCGGCGCCGCGGGCCGATGCTGCACCCTCCCCGCTGGCGGCAGGCGGATGCCAACGGCCGGCCGGCCGGCGCCGGAGTCAGGTCGACCTGGTCTCTGTCGGTCGCCCCGGAGAATGGTAGACCGGTTCACGTTGGAGCAACGGATTGCTGCAGTGCCCTCGCCGGCGGCGGCACGCAGACCCTGCCGGCCGGCCGGCCCCGGAGCCGGGTATAACTGGTCTCTGGCGGCCGCCCCGGAGAACGGTACACTTGTTCACCACCGCGCTGCGGGCCGCTGCAGCGCCCTTGCCGCCGGCAACAGGCAGATGCCACCAGCCAGCCGGCCGGCCCTGGAGCAGGGTAGACAAAGTCTCCGGTGGCCGCCCCGGAGAAGGGTAGACCTGTTCACCACGGAGCCGCAGGCCGCTGCAGCGCCCTCCTTGCTGGCGGCAGGAAGATGTTGCAGGCCGGACGAGAGGCCTGGTAGCCAGGTAGACCTAGTCTCCGGCGGCCGACCCGCAGAAAGGTAGACCTGTTCACTCCGGCTCCGCGGGCCGCTGCAGCGCCCTCCCCGCCGGCGGCAGGCAGATGCCGCCTGCCGGCCATCCGGTCCCGGAGCCGGGTAGACCTCGTCTCCGGCGCCCGCCCCAGAGAAGGGTAGACCTGTTCACCCCGGCGCCGCGTGCCGCTGCAGTGCACTCCCCGCCGGCCAGCAGCGGATGCTGCCGGCCGGCCTGCTGGCCCCAGAGCCGGGTAGACATGGACTCCGGTGACCGCCCCGGAGATGGGTATACCTTTTCACCCCGAGGCCGCGGGCCGCCGCAGCGCCCTTACCGCCGGCAGCAGGCAGATGCCGCCGGCTGGCATGCCTGCCCCGGAGCCGGGTAGACCTTTTCTTCGGCGGCCGCCCGGAAGAAGGGTAGACCTTTTCACCTCGGTGCTGCGGGCCGCTGCAGCGTCTTCCCCGCCGGCGGCAGGCTGATGCCGCCTGCCGGCCATCTGGTCCCGGAGCCGGGTAGACCTCGTCTCCGGCGGCCACCCGGAGAAGGGTAGAACTGTTCACTCCGGTGAGGCTGGCTGCTGCAGCGCCCTCCTCTCTGGCGGTAGGTGGAGGGCGCCGGCCGACCGGCCGGCCCCGGAGATGGGTAGACCCGGTCTCCGGCGACCGACCCGAAGAAGGGTAGACCTCTTCACCCCAGCGCCGCGGGCCGCTGTAGCGCCCTGCCTTCCGGCGGCAGGCGGATGCCGCCAGCTGACCGGCCGGCCGGATCCGGAGCCGAATAGACCTGGTCTCTGGCGGCAGCTGCGGAGAAGGGTAGACCGGTTCACTTTGGAGCTGCGGGTTGCTGCAGCGCCCTCGCCGGCGGCAGCATGTGGATCCCGCCGGCCGGCGGCCCCGGAGCCGGGTAGACCTGGTCTCCAGCGGCCGCCCCATAGAAGGGTAGACCTGTTCACCATCTCGCCGCGGGCTGCTGCAGCGCCCTCATCTTCCGGCAGAAGGCGGATTCATCCGGCCGGCCGGCTGGTCCCGGAGCCGGGTAGACCTGGTCCCCAGCGGCCGCCCCAGAGAAGGGTAGACCTGTTAACTCCAGGGCCGCGACTTGCTGCAGCGGACTCGCCGGCGGCGGCCGGTGGATCCCACTGGCCGGCCGGCCTCGGAACCGGGTAGACCTGGTCTCCAGCAGCCGACCCGGAGGAGGGTTGACCTGTTCACCCAGGCGCCGCGGGCCGCTGCAGTGTCCTCCCGAAGGCAGGTGGCGGATGCCGCCGGCCGGCCGGCCGGACTCGAAACAGGGTAGACCTGGTCTACGGCGGCTGCTACACGGAATGGTAGACCTGTTTACCCCACCGCCATGGGTCGCTGCAGCGCTCTCCCCACCCGTGGCAGGCGGATGCTACCGGCCGGGCGGCAGACAACGGAGCCCGGTAGACCTGGTCTCCAGCGGCCGCCCCGGAGAAGGGTAGACCTGGTCACCCCGGCGCCGCGGGCCGCTGCAGCGCCCTCCCCGACGGCGGAAGGTTTATTCCGCCGGCCGGCCTGCCGGTCCTGGAGCCAAGTAGACCTGCTCTCCAGTTGCCGCCCCAGAAAAGGGTAGACCTGTTCACCCCAGCGCCGCGGGCCGCTGCAGCGCCCTCCCCTTCCGGCGGAAGGCAGATTCCCCAGGCCGGCCGGCCAGCTCCGAGCCGGGTAGAACTGGTCTCCGGCGGCCGCCCCGGAGAAAGGTAGACCTCTTCACACCGGCGCCGCGGGCCGCTGGAGCGCCCTCCTTTCTGGCGGAAGGCGGATGCCGCCGGCTGGCCGGTCGGACCCGGAGCCGGATAGACCTGGTCTCCGGCGGCCGCCCCGGAGAAGGGTTGAATTGTTCACCCCGGCGCCACGGCCCCCTGTAGCGCCCTCCCAACTGGCAGTAGGCGGATGCTGACGGCCGGCCGAGCGGCCCCGGAGCCAGGTAGACCTGGTCTCTGGCGGCCGCCCCAGAGAAGGGTAGACCTGTTCATCCCGGCGCCGCGGGCCGCTGCAGCGCCTTTAAGCCTGCGGCAGGCGGATGCTGCTGGCCGGCCGAGCGGCCCCGGAACCAGGTAGACCTGGTCTCCGGCGGCCGCCCCAGAAAAGGGTAGACCTGTTCATCGCCGCACCGCGCGCCGCTGCAGCGCCCTCAACTTCCGGCAGAAGGCGGATTCAGCCGGCCGGTTGGCCGGACCCAGAGCGAGGTAGATATGGTCTCCGGTGGCCGCCACAAAAAAAGGTAGACCTGTTAACCCCGGCGCCACGGCCTGCTGCAGCGCCCTCCTCTCTGGCGGTAGATGGATTTCGCCGGCCGGCCGGCTGGCCCCGGACCAGGGTAGACCTGCTCTCCAGCGGCCGCCCCAAAGAAGTGTAGATCTGTTCACCCCAGCGCCACGGGCAGCTGCATCGCTCTCCCCGCCGTTAGGAGGGGTTTGCCGCCGGCCGGCAGGCAAGCCCCGGAACAGGGTAGACCTGGCCTCCGGCTGCCGACCCGCAGAACAATAGACCTGTTCGACCCAGCACCGCCGGCCGCTGCAGCTCCCTCCCCTCCGGCGGCAGGCGGATTCAGCCACCCGGCCTGCCGGCCCCTGAGCCGAGGGACCTAGTCTCCAGCGGCCGCGCCAAAAAAAGGGTAGACCTGTTCACTACGGCGCCGCGGGCCCCTACAGCCCCCTTCCTGTCCGGCGGAAGCCGGATTTTGCCGGCCGGCCTGTCCCGGAGCCGGGTACACCTGGCCTCCGGCGGCCGCCACAAAGAAAGGTAGAATTGTTCACCCCGGCGCCGCTGGTTCCGGCAGCGCCCTCCTCTCCGGCGGAAGGCAGATGCCGCCGGCCAGCCAGCCGGCCCCGGAGCCGGGTAGACCTGCTCTCAAGCGGCCGCCCCAAAAAAGGGTAGACCTGTTCACCCCGGCGCCGCGGTCCACTGCAGCGCCCTCCCCGCTGGTGGAAGGCAGATTCTGCCGGCCGGCCTGCCGGCCCCAGAATCGGGTAGACCTGGTCTCTGGCGGCTGCTACGCAGAAGGGTAGACCTGTTCACCCAGCGCCGCAGGCCGCTGCAGATCCCTCCCCTCCAACGGCAGGCGGATGCCGCAGGCCGGCTGGCCGACCCCGAAGCCGGGTAGACCTGGTCTCCAGACGCCGACTTGCAGAAGGGTAGACCTGTTTACCCCTGCGCCGCAGGCCGCTGCAGCGCCCTCCTCTCCGGCGGCTGGAGGATGGTGCCGGCGGGCCAGCCCCGGAGCCGGGTACACTTGGTCTCTGGCGGCCGCCCCGGAGAAGGGTAGACCGGTTCACCACCGCGCCGCTGGTGGCTGCAGCCCCCAACCTTTCCGGCGGAATGCGGATTCCGCCAGCCATCTGGCCGGACCCGGAGCCGGATAGACCTGGTCTCCGGCGGCCGCCCCAGAGAAGGGTAGACCTGGTCACCACCGTGCCGCGGGTCGCTGCAGCCCCCTTCCCCTTCCGGCGGAAGGCGGATTCTGCCGGCCGGCCCCGGAGACGGGTAGAGCTTCTCTCCAGTGGCTGCCCCAAAAATTGTAGAGCTGTTCACCCCGGCGCCGCGGGGCGCTGCAGCGCTCTCCTCTCCGGGGGCAGGCGGATGCCGCCGGCTAGCCTGCCGGCCGCGAGCCGGGTAGATCTGGTCTTCGGCGGCCGCCCCGGAGAAGGGTAGACCTGTTCACCACCGCGCCGCCGGCCGCTGCAGCCCTTTCCCCTTCCGGCAGAAGGCGCATTCCGCCGGCCGACCGGCCGGTCCCGGATCCGGGTACACCTGGTCTCCGGTAGCCGCCACAAAGAAAGGTAGACCTGTTAACCCCAGAGCCACGGGCTGCTGTAGCGCCCTCCTCTCTGGCGGCAGGCGGATGCTGCCGGCCGGCCGGCCCCGCAGAGGAGTAGACCTGGTCTCCGGCGGCCGCCCCGCAGAAGGGTAGACCTGTTCATCACCGCGCCACGGGCCGCTACAGACCCCTCCCCTTCGGCGGAAGGCGGATTACGCCGGCCGGCCGGCCCCGTCGGGTACACCTGGTCTCCGGCGGCCGCCACAAAGAAAGGTAGACTTGTTCACCCCGGCGCCGCCGGCTTCTGCAGCGCCCTCCTCTCCTGCGGAAGGCGGATGACGCTGGCCAGTCGGCCCCGGAGCCAAGTAGACCTGCTATTCATCGGCCGCCCCAAAAAAGGTTAGACCTGTTCACCACCGCGCCGCAGGCGGCTGCTGCCCCCTCCCCTTCCGGCAGAAGGCGGATGCCCCCATAGGGCCGGCCGGCCCCGGAACCGGTTAGACCTGGTCTCTGACGGCTGCCCTGGAGAATGGTAGACCTTTTCACTCCGGCGCCGCGGGCCGCTGCAGCGCCCTCCTCTCCGGCTGAAGGCGGATGCCGCCGGCTAGCCTGCCGGCATTGGAGCCGGGTAGATCTCGTCTCTGGCGGCCGCCCCAGAGAAGGGTAGACCTGTTCACCACCACGCTGCGGGCCGCTGCAGCCCCCTCCCCTTCCGGCCGAAAGGTAATTCCGCCGGCGGGCCGGCCGGCCCCGGAGCCTGGAAAACCTGGTCTCCGGCGGCCGTCCTGGAGAAGGGTATATTCGTTCACCCCAGCGCCGCGGGCCGTTTCAGCTCCCTCCCCTCCAACCTCAGGCAGATTCTGCCGGCCGGCCGGCCGGCCCTGGAGCCAGCTAGACCTGGTCTCTGGCGGCCGCCCCGGAGAAGGGTAGACCTGTTCACCCCGGGGCCGCGGGCCGCTGCAGCGTCCTCCTAGCCGGTGGGAGGCAGATGTCGCCGGCCGGCCGGCCGGCCGGCCCCGTAGCCGTGTAGACCTGGTCTCCGGCGGCGGCCCCGGAGAAGAATAGACCTGTTCACCCAGGCGCCGCGGGCTGCTGCAACGCCCTCCCCTTCCGGCGGAAGGTAGATTCAGCCGGCTGGCCGGCAGGCCCCAGAACCGGGTAGACCTGGTCTTCGGCGGCCGCTACAAACAAGGGTAGACCCGTTCACCCCTACGCCACAGGCCACTGCAGCGCCCTCCACATTGGCAGCAGGCGGATGGTGCCCCAAAGCTGGCAGGCCACGGAGCCAGGTAGAACTGATCTCCAGCGGCCGCCACAAAGAAGGGAAGACCTGTTCGGCCCGGCGCCGCGGGCCGCTGCAGCGCCCTCTCCGCTGGCGGCAGGCGGATTCCAATGGCCGGCCGACCGGCCGCGGAGCCGGGTAGACCTGGTCTCTGGCGGCCCCCCCGGAGAAGGATAAACCTGTTCACCACCGCGCCGCGGGCTGCTGCAGCCCCCTCCTCTTTTGGCGGAAGGCGGATTCCGCTGGCGGCCGGCCGGCCCCGCAGCCGGGCACAGGTGGTCTCTGGCGGCCGCCCCGGGGAAGGGTAGACCTGTTCACTCCGGGGCTGCGGGCCGCTGCATCGCCCTCCTCTCCGGCGGCAGGCGGATTCTGCCGGCCAGCCTGCCGGCCACATTGCAGGGTAGACCTGGTTTCCGCGGCCGCACTGGAGAAGGGTAGATTTGTTCACCCCAGCGCCGCAGGCCGCTGCAGCGCCGTCCTTGCCGTCGGCAGGTGGATGCCGCCGGCCGGCGGGCCGGCCCCGGGACCGGTTAGTCCCGGTCTCTGGCGGCCGCCCCGCAGAAGGGTAGACCTGTTCACCACCGCCCCGCTGGCCGCTGCAGCCCCCTCCCTTTCCGGTGAAAGGCGGATTCCACCGGCCGGCCGGCCAGCTCCGTAGCCGGGTACACCTGGTCTCGGGCGGCCGCCACAAAGAAAGGTAGACTTGTTCACTCCGCTGCCGCAGGCTCCTGCAGCGCCGTCCTTTAGGGAGGAAGGTGGATGCCGCTGGCCGGCGGGCCGGCCCCGGAGCCGGGAAGACCTGCTCTCTAGCGGCCGCCCCAAAAAAGGGTAGACTTGTACACCCCGGTGCCGCAGGCTGCTGCAGCGCCCTCTCCACCTGTGGCAGGCGGATGCCACTGGCAGGCTGGCCGGCCCAGGAGCCGGGTAGACCTGGTCTCCGGCGGCCGCCACGGAGAAGTGTAGACTTGTTCACTGCAGCGCTGCGGGCCGCTGCAGCGCCCTCCCCGACGTCAGCAGGCGGAAGCCGCCGGCCGGCCGGCCGGCTCCGGAACTGGGTAGACCTGGTCTCCGCAGGCCGCCCCGGAGAAGGGTAGACCTGTTCACCCCGGGGCGGCGGGCTGCTGCAGCTTCCTCCCCGCCAGCAGGAGGCAGATGCCGCCAGCCGGCCGGCCGGCCCTATAGCCCGGTAGACCTGGTCTCTGGCCGCCGCCTCGGAGAAGAATAGACCTGTTCACCCCGGTGCCGCGGGCCGCTTCATCTCCCGCCTCGCCGGCGGCAGGCGAATGCTTCCGCCTGGCCGGCCGGCCCCGGAGCCAGGTAGACCTGGTCTCTGGCGGCCACCCCGGAGAAGGGCAGACCTGTTCACACGGGCGCCGCGGGCCGCTGCAGCGCCCTCCCATTCCGGCGGAAGGCGGATTCCGCCGGCCGGCGGGCCGGCCCTGGAGCCTGGTGGATTTGGTCTCCGGCGGCCACTACAAATAAGGGTAGACCTGTTCACCCTGGCGCAGCGGGCCGCTGCAGCGCCCTCCCCGCCGGCGGCAGGCGGATGCCAATGGCTTGCCGGCCGGCCACGGAGCCGGGTAGACCAGGGCTCCGGCGACCACCCTGTAAAAGGGTCGACCTGTTCACTCCTGCGCCGCGGGCCGCTGCAGCGCCCTCCTCTTCAGCGGAAGTCGGATGCCGCCGGCCGGCCGGCCCCAGAGCCGGGTAGATCTGGTCTCCAGTGGCCGCCCTGGAGAACGGAAGACCTATTCACTACGGTGCCCCGGGCTGCTGCTGCGCCCTCCTCTCCGGCAGAAGGCGGATTCCGCCGGCTGGCCAGCAAGCCCCGGCGCCGGGTAGACCTGGTCTCCGGCGGCCGCCACAAAGAAAGGTAGACCTGTTAGCGGAGTAAACCTGGTCTCCGGCGGCTGCCCCGGAGAAGATTAGAACTGTTCACTCCAACGCCGCGGGCTGCTGCAGCGCCCTCCTCTCAGGTGGTAGATGGATGCCGCCAGCCGACCGGCCGCACCCGGAGCCAGATAGACCTGGTCTCCGGCGGCCGCTCCAGAGAAGGGTAGACCTGTTCACCCTGGCGCCGCAGGCTGCTGCAGCGCCCTCCTCTCTGGCGGTAGGTGGATGCCGCTGGCCGGCCGGCCGGCCTCGTAGCCGGGTAGACCTGGTCTCCGGCAGTTGCATCGGAAATGTGTAGACATGTTCACGCTGGGTCCGCGGGCCGCTGCAGTCCCCTCCCCTCCAGCAGAAGGCGGATTCCGCCGGCAAGCCGACCGGCCCCAGAGCCGGATAGGCCTGGACTCTAGCGGCCGACCTGGAGAAGGGCAGACCTTTTCACTCCTGAGCCGCGGGTTGCTACAGCGCTCTCGCCGGCGGCGGCATGTGGATTCCTCTGGCGGGCTGACCTTGGAGCCGGGTAGACCTGGTCTCCGGCGGCTGCCCCGGAGAAGGGTAGACCTGTTCACCTTGTCGCCGCGGGACGCTGCAGCACCCTCGCCGCCAGCGGCAGGCGGATGCCAATGGCAGGCCGGCCGGACAAGTGGCCAGGTAGACCTGGCCTTTGGCGGCCGCCCCGGAGGAGGGTAGACCTGTTGACCCCGGCGCCGCGGGCAACTACAGTCCCCTCCCAGCCGGCGTCAGGCGAATGCTGCCGGCTGGCCAAGCGGCCCCAGAGCCGGGTAGACTTGGTCTCTGGTGGCCATCCCGGAGAAGGGTAGACCTCCTCACTCTGGCGCTGCGGGCCGCAGCAGCGCCCTCCTCTTCTGTGAAAGGCGGATGCCGCTGGCTGCCCGGCCGGCTCAGGGCCCGGTAGACCCGGTCTCTGGCGGCCGCCCCGGAGAAGGGTAGACCTGTACACCCCGGAGCCGCGGGCCGCTGCAGCAACCTCGCCGGCGGAGGAAGATGGACCCCCCGGCCGGCCGGCCTTGGAGCCCAGTAGACCTGGTCTCCGGTGGCCGCCACGGAGAAGGGTACACTTGTTCACACCGGCGCCGCGAGCCGCTGCAGCGCCCTCCATGGCGGCGGGAGGTGGATGCCGCTTCCCGGCCGGCCGGCCACGTAGCCGGGCAGACTTGGTCTCCGGCGGCCGCCCCAGAGAAGGGCAGACCTGTTCACTCCAGGGCCGCAGGCCGCTGCAGCACCCTCCCCCCTGGCAGCAGGTGGATCCTGCCAGACGGCTTGCCCCGAAGCCGGGTGGACCTGGTCTCTGGTGCCCGCCCCGGGGAAGGGTAGACCTGTTCACTCCGGCGCCGCGGGCCAATGCAGCGCCCTCCTCTTCGGCGGAAAGCGGATGCCGCCGACCGGCCGGCCGGCCTCGGACCTCGGTAGACCTGGTCTCCGGCGGCCACGCCGGAGAATGGTAGACCTGTTCACCCCGAAGCTGCAGGCCGCTGCAGCGCCATCGCCGACGGCGGCAGGGGGACCCCGCCGGACGTCCGGCCCCGGAGCCGGTTAGACATGGTCTTCGGCGCCCGCCATGGAGAAGGGTAGACCTGTTAACACTGGCGCAGCGAGCCGCTGGAGTGCCCTCCTCGCCGGCAGGAGGCGGATGCCGCTGGCCGGCCAGCCGGCCTCGGAGCCGGGTAGACCTGGTCTCCAGAGACCGCTTCGGAGAAGTGTAGACATGTTCACCCCGGCGCCGTGGGCCACTGCAGCGCCCTCCCAGACTGTGGCAGGAAGATGCCGCTGGCTGGCCGGCTGGCCCCGGAGCCGGGTATACCTGGTCTCCGGCGTAAACTACAAAGATGGGTAGACCTGTTCACCCCGGCCCCATGGGCCGCTGCAGTGCCCTCTCCTTAGGCGGGAGGCGGATGCCGCCATACAGCCGGCCGGCAACTGAGACGGGTAGACCTGGTCTCCGGCGGCCGCCCCGGAGAAGGGTAGACCTGATCACTCCGGCGCTGCAAGCCTCTGCAACGCCCTCCTCTCCGGCGGAAGGCGGATGCAGCCAGCCGGCCGGACGGTGCCAAAGCCAGGTAGACCTGGTCTCCAGCGGCCGCCCCAGAGAAGGGGAGACCTGTTCACCCAGGAGACGCGCGCTGCATCGCCCCGCCGGCGGAAGCAGATGGACCCGCCGGCCGCCTGGACCTGGAGCCGCGAGAGACTTGGTCTCCGGCGGCCACCCCAGAGAAGTGTAGACCTGTTCACCAAGGCGCCGCAGGCCTCTGCAGCACCCTCCCCTTTTGGCGGAAGGCGGATTCCGCTGGCCGGCCGGCCTGCCTGGGAGCCGGGTAGACCTGGTCTCCGGCAGCCGCCACAAAGAAAAGTAGACCTGTTCACCAAGGCGCCACAGGCCGCTGCAGCTCCCTCCCCGCCCGCGGGAGGTGGATACCGCCGGCCGGCGTGCTGACCCTGGAGCCAGGTAGACCTGGTCTCCGGCGGCCGCCCCGGAGAAGAGTAGACCCATTCACTCCGTAGCCGCGGGTTGCAGCAGCGCCCTCGCCGACGGCAGCAGGTAGATCCCGCTGGCCGGCTGGCCCTGGAGCCTGGTCTCCGCTGTCCGCTACAAAGAAATTTAGACGTCTTCACCCCGGCGCCACTGGCCGCTTCAGCGCCCTCCCCTCCGGCGTTAGGTGGACGATGCCGGCCGGCCGGCAGGCCACGGAGCCAGGTAGACCTGGTCTCCGGCGTCCTTCCCGGAGAAGGGTAGACCAGTTCATCCCGGCGCGCAGGCCGCTGCAGCGCCCTCCCCGCCTGCGGCAGCCGGATGCCGCCGGCTGGCTTGCCGGCCCCGAAGCAGGTTAGGCCTGGTCTCCGGCAGCCTCCCAGGAGGTGGGTAGACCGGTTCACCCCGGTGCCTTGGGCCGCTGCAGCGCCCTCCCCTCCGGTGGCAGGCGGATCCCGCCTGCCGGCCTGCTGGTCCCGAAGCTGAGTAGACCTGGTCTCTGGCGGATGCCCTGGAGAAGGGTAGAACTGTCCACTCCGGCACTGCGGGCCGCTTCAGCGCCCTCCCCGCCGGCGGCAGGTGGATGCCGCCGGCCGGCCGGCCGGCCCCAGAGCCATGTAGACCTGGTCACCGGCGGCCGCCCCTGAGAAGAGTAGACCTATTCACCCTGGAGACGCAAGCCGCTGCATCGCCCTTGCTGGCGGCGGCAGATGGACCCCGCCGGCCGCCCGGCCCTGGAGCCGGGTAGATTTGGTCTCCGGCGGCCGCCCCGGAGAAGGGTAGACGTGTTCACCAAGGCACCGCAGGCCTCTGCAGCGCCCACCCCTTCTGGCAGAAGGCGGATTCAGCCGGCCGGACGGCTGGCCCCGGAGCCAGGTAGACCTGGTCTCCGGCGTAAGCTACAAAGATGGGTAGACCTGTTCACCCCGGAGCCGCGGGCCGCTGCAGCGTCCTCCTCTCCGGCTGGAGGCGTGATGCCGCCGGCCGGCCGGCTGGCTCTGGAGCGGGGTAGACCTGGTTTCCCGCGGCCGCCCCGGAAAAGGGTAGACCTGATCACTCCGGCGCTGCAAGCCTCTGCAACGCGCTCCTCTCCGGCGGCAGGCTGATGCTGCGGGCCGGCCTGCCGGTCCCAAAGGCAGGTAGACCTGGTCTCCGGCGGCCGCCCCAGAGAAGGGGAGACCTGTACACCCCGGAGACGCGAGCCGCTGCATCGCCCTCACCGGCGGTACCAGATGGACCCCGCCGGCCGCCCGGACCTAGAGCCGGGTAGACTTGGTCTCCGGCAGCCGCCCCAGAGAAGTGTAGACCTGTTCACCAAGGCGCCGCAGGCCTCTGCGGCGCCCTCCCCTTTTAGCGGAAGACGGATTCCGCTGGCCGGCCGACCTGTCCCGGAGCCGGGTAGACCTGCTCTCCGGCGGCCACCAAAAAGTAAGGTAGACCTGTTCACCCCGGCGCCACGGGCCGCTGCAGCTCCCTCCCCGCCGGCGGCAAGTTGATGCCGCCCGCCGTCCGGCCGGCTTCGGAGCCGGTTAACCTGGTCTCCGTTGGCTGCCCCGGTGAAGGGTAGACCTGTCCACCCCGGCAGAGCGGGCCGTTTCAGCGCCCTCCCCGCTGGCAGCAGGCGGATGCCGCCGTCCCGCCGGCCAGACGGCCTTAGAAATGGGTAGACAAGGTCTCCGACAGCTGCCCTGGAGAAGTGGACCTGTTCACCTTGGCGCCGCAGGCCTCTTCAGCGCCCTCCCCGCCGGCAAAAGGCGGACGCTGCCGGCCCGCCGGCCGGCCCCGGACAAGGTAGACCTCTTCACTCCGGATCCGCAGGTTGCTGCAGCGCCCTTACCGGCGGCGGCAGGTGGATCCACATGGCCGGCTGGCCCCGGACCTGGGTAGACCTGGTCTCCGGCGGCCGCCCCGGAGGAGGGTAGACCTGTTCACACCGGCGCCGCAGGCGGCTGCAGCGCCCTCGCCAATGGCGGCAGGTGGATTCTGCCGGACAGCCGGCCACGGAGCCGGGTAGACCGGGTCTCCGGCGTCCGCTACAAAGAAGGGTAGACCTGTTCACCCTGGCACCACGGACCGCTTCAGCGCCCTCCTCTCTGGCCGGAGGCGTGATGCCGCCGGTCGGCCGGCTGGCTCTGGAGCGGGGTAGACCTGGTTTCCCGCGGCCGCCCCGGAGAAGGGTAGACCTGTTCACCACTGCGCCGCGGGCCGCTGCAGCACCTTCCCCTTCTGGCGGAAGTCGGATGCCGCCGGCCGGCTGGCCGGACACGGAGCCGGGTAGACCTGGTCTCCGGCGGCCGCTAGTAGAAGGGTAGACCTGTTTACCCGGGCGCCGCAAGCCACTGCAGCGCCCTTCCCGCTGGCGGCAGGTGGATGCCACGGGCCGGCCGGCCGGCCCCGGAGCCAGGTAGACCTAGTTTCCAGCGGCCGCCTCGGAGAAGGGTAGACCTGTTCACGCCGGCGCCGCTGGCCGCTGCAGCGCCCTCCATGCCGGCGGCAGGCAGATGCCGCCGGCAGGCCGGCCAGCTCTGGAGTTGGGTAGACTTGGTCTCTGGTGGCCGCCATGGACAAGGGTAGACCTGTTCACTCTGGCGCCGCGGGCCGCTGCAGTGCTCTCCTCTTCTGTGGTAGGCGGAAGCCGCCGGCCGGCCGGTCAACTTAGGCCGGGTAGACCCAGTCTATTGCGGCCGCCGCAGAGATGGGTAGATCTGTACACCCCGGAGCCGCAGGCCGCTGCAGTGCCCTCGCCGGCATAGGCAGGTGGACCCCCCGGCCGGCCAGCCCCAGAGCCTCGTAGACCTGGTCTTTGGGGGCCGCCACGGAGAAGGGTAGACCTGTTCACAAAGGCGCCGCGAGCCGCTGCAGCACCCTCCTTGACGGCGGGAGGCAGATGTAGCTGGCCGTCCAGCCGGCCACGTAGCCGGGCAGACCTGGTCTCCGGCAGCCACCCGGAGAAGGGTAGACGTGTTCACTAAGGCACCACAGGCCTCTGCGGCGCCCTTCCCTTCCGGCGGAAGGCGGATTCCGCCGGCCGGCTTGCCGGCCACGGAGCTGTGTAGACGTGGTCTCCGGCGGCCGCCACAAAGAAAGGTAGACCTGTTCACCCCGGTGCCACGGGCCGCTGCAGCGCCCTCCCCGTTGGCGGGCGGATGCCGACGGCCGTCCTGCCGGCCCCTCAGTCAGGTAGACCTGGTCTCCGGCGGCCGCCCTGGAGTAGGGTAGACCTGTTCACTCCGAAGCCCTGCGTTGCTGCAGCGCCCTCGCCGGCGGCGGCAGGCGGATTCCCCCGGCCGGCCGGCTCCGGAACCGGGTAGACCTTGTCTCCGGCGGCCGCCCCAGAGAGGGGTAGACCTGTTTACCACCGCGCCGCGGCTTGCTGCAGCGCCCTCCCCTTCCGGCAGCAGGCTGATTCAGCCGGACGGACGGCTGGCCCCAGAGCCGGGTAGACATGGTCTCCGGCGTAAGCTACAAAGATGGGTAGACCTGTTCACCCTGGCCCCACGGGCCGCTGCAGTGCCCTCTCCTTAGGCGGGAGGCGGATGCCGCCATACAGCCGGC
Organism: Muscicapa striata striata; assembly: GCA_030060385.1. Lineage (NCBI taxonomy): Eukaryota > Metazoa > Chordata > Aves > Passeriformes > Muscicapidae > Muscicapa > Muscicapa striata. The sequence goes on along the minus strand of JAREIS010000667.1, from coordinate 45,783 downwards.
CGGCAACGGAGCCAGGTAGACCTTGTCTCCGGCGGCCGCCCCGGAGAAGGGTAGACCTGTTCACCCCGGAGCCGGGGGCCGCTGCAGTGACCCCCTCTCCGGCGGCAGGCTGATGCTGCGGGCCGGCCTGCTGGCCCCGGAGCTGGGTAGACCTGGTCTCCGGCGGCCGCCCCGGAGAAGGGTAGACCTGTTCACCCCGGAGACGCGAGCCGCTGCATCGCCCTCACCGGCGGTACAAGATGGACCCCGCTGGCTGCCCGGACCTGGAGCCGGGTAGACTTGGTCTCCGGCGGCCGCCCCAGAGAAGTGTAGACCTGTTTACCAAGGCGCCGCAGGCCTCTGCAACGCACTCCTTTTCCGGCGGAAGGCGGATTTCACTGGCCGGCCGGCCTGTCCCAGAGCCGGGTAGACCTGGTCTCCGGCGGCCGCCACAAAGAAAGGTAGACCTGTTCACCCCGGCGCCACAGGCCGCTGCAGCTCCCTCCCCGCCGGCGGCAAGTGGATGCCGCCCGCCGGCTGGCTGGCTTCGGAGCCGGTTAACCTGGTCTCCGTTGGCTGCCCCAGTGAAGGGTAGACCTGTCCACCCCGGCACAGCGGGCAGTTTCAGCGCCCTCCCCGCTGGCAGCAGGCGGATGCCGCCGTCCCGCCGGCCAGACGGCCTTGGAAACGGGTAGACAAGGTCTCCGACAGCCGCCCCGGAGAAGTGTAGACCTGTTCACCCGGGCGCCGCAGGCCGCTTCAGTGCCCTCTCCGCCGGCAGGAGGCGGATGCCTCCGGCCCGCCGGCCGGCCCCGGAGAAGGGTAGACCTGTTCACTCCGGATCCGCGGGTTGCTGCAGCGCCCTTACCGGCGGCGGCAGGTGGATCCACATGGCCGGCCGGCCCCGGACCTAAGTAGACCTGGTCTCCGGCGGCCGCACCGGAGGAGGGTAGACCTGTTCACACCGGCGCCGCGGGCCGCTGCAGCGCCCTCCCCTCCGGCGGCAGGCGGATCTCGCCGGCCTGCCTGCTGGCCCCGAAGCCGGGAAGACCTGGTCTCCGGCAGCCGCCCCGCAGAAGAGAAAACCTGTTTGCCCCGGTGCTGTGGGCCGCTGCAGCGCCCTTTTTGCCGGCAACAGACGGATGCCGCCGGCAGGCCGGCCATCTCCGGAGCCGGGTAGACCTGGTCTCCGGTGGCCGCCCCGGAGAAGGGTAGACCTGTTCATCCCGGCGCCACTGCCCGTTGCAGCGCTCTACTCTCCGGCGTCAGGTGAATGCCGCCGGCTTGCCGGCTGGCCTCGGAGACGGGCAGACATGGTCTCCGGAAGCCGCCCCGGTGAAGGGTGGATTTGTTCACCCCGGCGCCGGGGCCGCTGCAGCGCCCTCCTCTCTGGCTGGAAGCGTGATGCCGCCGGCCGGCAGGACGGCTCTGGAGCGGGGTAGACCTGGTTTCCCGCGGCCGCCCCGGAGATGGGTAGACCTGTTCACCACAGCGCCGCGGGCTGCTGCAGCACCTTCCCCTTCTGGCGGAAGTCAGATGCCGCAGGCCAGCTGGCCGGACACAGAGCCGGGTTGACCTGGTCTCCGGCGGCCGCTAGTAGAAGGGTAGAACTGTTCACTCCGGCGCTGCGGGCATCTGCAACGCCCTCCTCTCCGGCGGCAGGCTGATGCTGTGGGCCGGCCTGCCGGTCCCAAAGCCAGGTAGACCTGGTCTCCAGCGGCCGCCCCAGAGAAGGGGAGACCTGTTCACCCCGACGCCGCGGGCCGCTGCATCGCCCTCACCGGCGGCAGCAGATGGACCCCGCCGGCTGCCCGGACCTGGAGCCGGGTAGACTTGGTCTCCGGCGGCCGCCCCAGAGAAGTGTAGACCTGTTTACCAAGGCGCTGCAGGCCTCTGCAACGCACTCCCCTTCCGGCGGAAGGCGGATTTCGCTGGCTGGCCGGCCTGTCCCAGAGCCGGGTAGACCTGGTCTCCGGCGGCCGCCACAAAGAAAGGTAGAGCTGTTAACCCCGGCCCCACAGGCCGCTGCAGCTCCCTCCCCGCCGGCGTCAAGTCGATGCCGCCCGCCGGCTGGCTGGCTTCGGAGCTGGTTAACCTGGTCTCCGTTGGCTGCCCAGTGAAGGGTAGACCTGTCCACCCCGGCACAGCGGGCAGTTTCAGCGCCCTCCCCGCTGGCAGCAGGCGGATGCCGCCGTCCTGCCGGCCAGACGGCCTTGGAAATGGGTAGACAAGGTCTCCGACAGCCGCCCCGGAAAAGTGTAGACCTGTTCACCCGGGCGCCGCAGGCCGCTTCAGTGCCCTCTCCGCCGGCAGGAGGCGGACGCTGCCGGCCCGCCGGCCGGCCCTGGAGAAGGGTAAACCTGTTTACCCGGGCGCCGCAAGCCACTGCAGCGCCCTTCCCGTTGGCGGCAGGTGGATGCCACCGGCTGGCCAGCCGGCCTCGGAGCCAGGTAGACCTAGTCTCCGGCGGCCGCCCCGGAGAAGGGTAGACCTGTTCACCCCGACGCCGCGGGCCGCTGCAGCGCCCTCGCCGTCGGCGGCAGGCAGATGCCGCCAGCAGGCCGGCCAGCTCTGGAGCCGGGTAGACTTGGTCTCTGGTGGCCGCCCTGGAGAAGGGTAGAACTGCTCACTCCTGCGCCGCGGGCCGCTGCAGCGCCCTCCTCTTCAGCGGAAGGCGGATGCCGCTGGCCGGCCGGCCGGCCCCAGAGCCGGGTAGACCTGGTCTCCGGCGACCGCCATGGAGAAGGGTAGACCTGTACACTCTGGCGCCGCGGGCCGCTGCAGCACTCTCCTCTTCTGTGGAAGGCGGAAGCCGCCGGCCGGCCGGCCGGCTCAGGGCCGGGTAGACCCGGTCTATTGCGGCCGCCCCGGAGAAGGGTAGACGTGTACACCCTGGAGCCACAGGCCGCTGTAGTGCCCTCGCTGGCATAGGCAGGTGGACCCCCCGGCCGGCCGGCCCTAGAGCCGGGTAGACCTGGTCTTTGGCGGCCGCCACGGAGAAGGGTAGACCTGTTCACCAAGGCGCCGCGAGCCGCTGCAGCGCCATCCTTGACGGCGGGAGGCGGATGCCGCTGGCTAGCCGGCCGGCCACGTAGCCGGGAAGACCTGGTCTCCGGCGGCCAACCGGAGAAGGGTAGACCTGTTCAATCCGGCGCCGACGGACGCTGCAGCGCCCTCCTCTCCTGCGGAATGAAAATGGCGCTGGCCGGCTGGTCGGCCCCGGAGCCGGATAGACCTGGTCTCCGGCAGCCGCCCCGGAGAAGACTAGACCTGTTCACGCTGGCACCGAAGGCCGCCGCGGCGCCCTCCCTGCCGGCAGAAGTCGGATGCCGCCGGATGGCCGGCCGGCCCCGAAGCTGGGTAGACCTGGTCTCCGGTGGCCGCCCCAGAGAAGGGTACACCTGTTTATCTTGGAGCCGCAGGCCGCTGAAGCGTCCTCCCCGGCGGCGGCAGGTGGATGCCTCCGGTCGGCCGGCCGGCCTCGGAGCTGGGTAGACCTGGTCTCCTGCGGCCGCACCTAGGAAAGGTAGACCTGTTCTCCCGGGCACCGAGGGCCGCTGCAGCGCCCTCCTCTCTGGGAAAAGGCGGATGCCGCCGCCCGGCCGGCAGGCCTTAGAGCCAGGTAGACCTGGTTGCCGGCCGCCGACCCGGAAAATGGTAGACGTTTTCACAATGCGCCGTGGGCGCTGCAGCGCCCTCCTCTTAGGCGGTAGGCGGTTGCCGCCCGTTGGCCGGCCGGCCTCGGAGCCGGGTAGACCGGGTCTCCGGCGGCCACACCTAAGAAAGGTAGACCTGTTCACAACGGCTCGCAGGGCCACTGCAGCGCCCTCCCCTGCCAGCAGCAGACGGATGCCGACCGTGGGCTGGCCCGCGCCGGAGCCGGGTAGACCTGGTCTCTGGCGGCCGCCCCGGAATAGGCTAGACCTCTTCACCCGGGCGCCGCGGGCCACTGCAGCGCCCTCCCCGCCGGCAGCAGGTGGATGTTGTCGCCCGGCCGGCAGGCCCAGGAACCATGAAGACCTGGTCTCCCGGAGCCGCTCTGGAGAAGGGTAGACCTGTTCACCCCGGCGCCCCGGGACACTGCAGCGCCCTCCCCGCCGGCAGCAGGCGGAGGCCGACGGCTGGCCGGCCGGCCTTGGATCAGGGTAGACCTGGTCTCCGGCGGCCGCCCCAAAAAAGGGTACACCTGTTTACCTTGGAGCCGGAGGTCGCTGAAGCGCCCTCGCCGGCGGCGGCAGGTGGATCTCGCCGGCAGGCCGGCCACGGACCCAGGTAGACCTGGTCTCCAGCGGCCGCCCCGGAGAAGGGTAGACCTGTTCACCCCGAAGCTGTGGGCCGCCGCAGCGCCATCCTCCCCGGGGGCAGGCGGATGCCGCCGGCCGGCTGGCTGGCCCCGCAGCTGGGTAGACCTGGTCTCCGTCGGCCACTTTTAAGAAGGGTAGACCTGTTCATGCCGGCGCCGCGGGCCACTGCAGCACCCTCCCTGCCTGCAGTAGGCGGATGCCGACGGCCGGCCTGCTGGCCCTGGAGCTAGAAAGACCTGGCCTCCGGCGGCCGCCCCGAAGATGGGTACACCTGTTTACCTAGGAGCCGCAGGCCGCTGAAGCGTCCTCGCCGGCGGCAGAAGGTGGATCCCGCCGGCCGGCCGGCCACGGAGCCGTGTAGAATTGGTCTCCAGCAGCCGCCCGGGAAAAGGCTGGACCTGTTCACCACCGTGCCCCAGGCCGCTACAGCACCCTCCCCTTCTGCCGGATGGCAAATGACGCTGGCTGGCTGGCCGGCCCTGAGCTGGGTAGACCTGGTCTCTGGCAGCCGCCCCAGAGAAGTGTAGACCTGTTCACCCTGGCGCCGCAGGACGCTTTAGCGCCCTCCCCGCCCTTGGCAGGCGGATGCCAACGGCCGGCTGGCTGTCCCCGGAGCCAGGTAGACCTGGTCTCCAGCGGCCGCCCCGGAGAAGGTTAGACCTGTTCTCCCGGGCACACGGGCCCCTGCAGAGTAATCCACGCCAACGGCAGGCGGATCACGCCGGCTGGCCGGCCCCGGAGCCGGGTAGACCTGGTCTCCGGCGGCCGCCCCGGAAAATTGTATATCTGTTCCCCCCGGAGGCGCAGGCCGCTGCAGCGCCTTCGCCGGCGGCGATAGGTGGATCCCGCCGGGCGGCGGGTCCCGAAGCCAGGTAGACCTTGTCTCCGGCGGCCGCCCCGGAGAAAGGAAGACCTGTTCACCCTGGCGCCGCGGGCTGCTGCAGCGCCCTCCCAGCCGGCGAAGGCGGATGGCGACCTCCGGCCAGCCGGCCCTGGAGCCGGGAAGACCTGGTCTCTGGCGGCGGCCCCGGAGAAGTGTACACCTGTTCAACCCGGCGCCGCAGGCCGCTGAAGTGCCCTCTCCGGCGGCCCGTGTATCCCTACGGCCGGACAGCCGGACCCGGAGCCAGGTAGACCTGGTCTCCGGCGTCCGCCCCGGAGAAGGGTAGATCTATTCACCGCCGCGCCCCAGGCCACTGCATCGCCCTCCCTTTCGGCGTGAGGCGGATGCCGCCAGGCGGCCGGCCGGCCCCGGAGCCGGGTAGACTTGATCTCCGGCGGCCGCTCCGGAGAAGGGTACACCTGTTCACCCGGGCGTCACGGGCCGCTGCAGCGCCCTCCTCTTCGGGTGCTGGCGGATGCCGCCGACTGGCCGGCTGGCTCCACAGCCGGGTAGACCTGGTCTCCGGCGGCCGCCCCAGAGAAGGGTACACTTGTTTACCTTGGAGCCGCTAGCCTCTGCAGCGCCCTCCTCCCCTGAAGCAGGCGGATGCTGACGGCCGGACGGCCGGCCTTCGAGCCGGGTAGACCTGGACTCCGGCGGCCGCCCCAGAGAAGGGTACACCTGTTTATCTTGAAGCCGCGCGTTGCTGCAGCGCCCTCACCGGCGGCGGCAGGTGGATACCGCCGGCCGGCCGGCTCCGGAACCGGGTAGACCTGGTCTCCGGTGGCCGCCCCAAAAGAAGGGTAGACCTGTTTACCACCGCGCCGCGGGCTGCTGCAGCGCCCTCCCCTTCCGGCAAAAGGCGGATTCAGCCGGCCGGACGGCTGGCCCCGGAGCCGGGTCGACCTGGTCTCCGGCGTAAACTACAAAGATGGGTAGACCTGTTCACCCCGGCCCCACGGGCCGCTGCAGTGCCCTCTCCTTAGGCGGGAGGCGGATGCCGCCATACAGCCGGCCGGCAACGGAGCCGGGTAGACCTGGTCTCCGGCGGCCGCCCCGGAGAAGGGTAGACCTGATCACTCCGGCGCTGCAAGCCTCTGCAACGCCCTCCTCTCCGGCGGAAGGCGGATGCAGCCAGCCGGCCGGACGGTGCCAAAGCCAGGTAGACCTGGTCTCCAGCGGCCGCCCCAGAGAAGGGGAGACCTGTTCACCCAGGAGACGCGAGCCGCTGCATCGCCCTCGCCGGCGGAAGCAGATGGACCCCGCCGGCCGCCTGGACCTGGAGCCGCGTAGACTTGGTCTCCGGCGGCCACCCCAGAGAAGTGTAGACCTGTTCACCAAGGCGCCGCAGGCCTCTGCAGCACCCTCCCCTTTTGGCGGAAGGCGGATTCCGCTGGCCGGCCGGCCTGCCTGGGAGCCGGGTAGACCTGGTCTCCGGCAGCCGCCACAAAGAAAAGTAGACCTGTTCACCCCGGCGCCACAGGCCGCTGCAGCTCCCTCCCCGCCCGCGGGAGGTGGATACCGCCGGCCGGCGTGCTGACCCTGGAGCCAGGTAGACCTGGTCTCCGGCGGCCGCCCCGGAGAAGAGTAGACCCATTCACTCCGTAGCCGCGGGTTGCAGCAGCGCCCTCGCCGACGGTAGCAGGTAGATCCCGCTGGCCGGCCGGCCCTGGAGCCTGGTCTCCACTGTCCGCTACAAAGAAATTTAGACCTCTTCACCCCGGCGCCACTGGCCGCTTCAACGCCCTCCCCTCTGGCGTTAGGTGGACGATGCTGGTCGGCCGGCAGGCCACGGAGCCAGGTAGACCTGGTCTCCGGCGTCCTTCCCGGAGAAGGGTAGACCAGTTCATCCCGGCGCGCAGGCCGCTGCAGCGCCCTCCCCGCCTGCGGCAGCCGGATGCCGCCGGCTGGCTTGCCGGCCCCGAAGCAGGTTAGGCCTGGTCTCCGGCGGCCTCCCAGGAGGTGGGTAGACCTGTTCACCCCGGTGCCTTGGGCCGCTGCAACGCCCTCCCCTCCGGTGGCAGGCGGATCCCGCCTGCCGGCCTGCTGGTCCCGAAGCTGAGTAGACCTGGTCTCTGGCGGATGCCCTGGAGAAGGGTAGAACTGTCCACTCCGGCACTGCGGGCCGCTTCAGCGCCCTCCCCGCCGGTGGCAGGTGGATGCCGCCGGCCGGCCGGCCGGCCCCAGAGCCATGTAGACCTGGTCACCGGCGGCCGCCCCTGAGAAGAGTAGACCTGTTCACCCTGGAGATGCGAGCCGCTGCATCACCCTTGCTGGCGGCGGCAGATGGACCCCGCCGGCCGCCCAGCCCCGGAGCCGGGTAGATTTGGTCTCCGGCGGCCGCCCCGGAGAAGGGTAGACGTGTTCACCAAGGCACCGCAGGCCTCTGCAGCGCCCTCCCCTTCTGGCAGAAGGCGGATTCAGCCGGCCGGACGGCTGGCCCCGGAGCCGGGTAGACCTGGTCTCCGGCGTAAGCTACAAAGATGGGTAGACCTGTTCACCCCGGCCCCACGGGCCGCTGCAGTGCCCTCTCCTTAGGCGGGAGGCGGATGCCGCCATACAGCTGGCCGGCCACGGAGCCAGGTAGACCTTGTCTCCGGCGGCCGCCCCGGAGAAGGGTAGACCTGTTCACCCCGGAGCCACGGGCCGCTGCAGCGCCCTCCTCTCTGGCTGGAGGCGTGATGCCGCCGGCCGGCCGGCTGGATCTGGAGCGGGGTAGACCTGGTTTCCCGCGGCCGCCCCGGAAAAGGGTAGACCTGATCACTCCGGCGCTGCAAGCCTCTGCAACGCGCTCCTCTCCGACGGCAGGCTGATGCTGCGGGCCGGCCTGCCGGTCCCAAAGGCAGGGAGACCTGGTCTCCGGCGGCCGCCCCGGAGAAGGGGAGACCTGTACACCCCGGAGACGCGAGCCGCTGCATCGCCCTCACCGGCGGTACCAGATGGACCCCGCCGGCCGCCCGGACCTGGAGCCAGTTAACCTGGTCTCCGTTGGCGGCCCCAGTGAAGGGTAGACCTGTCCACCCCGGCAGAGCGGGCCGTTTCAGCGCCCTCCCCGCTGGCAGCAGGCGGATGCCGCCGTCCCGCCGGCCAGACGGCCTTAGAAATGGGTAGACAAGGTCTCCGACAGCCGCCCCGGAGATGGGTAGACCTGTTCACCACTGCGCCGCGGGCCGCTGCAGCACCTTCCCTTTCTGGCGGAAGTCGGATGCCGCCGGCCGGCTGGCCGGACACGGAGCCGGGTAGACCTGGTCTCCGGCGGCCGCTAGTAGAAGGGTAGACCTGTTCACCCGGGCGCCGCAAGCCACTGCAGCGCCCTTCCCGCTGGCGGCAGGTGGATGCCACGGGCCGGCCGGCCGGCCCCGGAGCCAGGTAGACCTAGTCCCTGGCGGCCGCCCCGGAGAAGGGTAGACCTGTTCACCCCGGCGCCGCCGGCCGCTGCAGCGCCCTCCACGCCGGCGGCAGGCAGATGCCGCCAGCAGGCCGGCCAGCTCTGGAGCCGGGTAGACTTGGTCTCTGGTGGCCGCCATGGACATGGGTAGACCTGTTCACTCTGGCGCCGCGGGCCGCTGCAGTGCTCTCCTCTTCTGTGGAAGGCGGAAGCCGCCGGCCGGCCGGTCAGCTTAGGCCGAGTAGACCCAGTCTATTGCGGCTGCCGCAGAGATGGGTAGATCTGTACACTCCGGAGCCGCAGGCCGCTGCAGTGCCCTCGCCGGCATAGGCAGGTGGACCCCCCGGCCGGCCGGCCCCAGAGCCGGGTAGACCTGGTCTTTGGCGGCCGCCACGGAGGAGGATAGACCTGTTCACAAAGGCGCCGCGAGCCGCTGCAGCACCCTCCTTGACGGCGGGAGGCGGATGTCGCTGGCTGGCCGGCCGGCCACGTAGCCGGGCAGACCTGGTCTCCGGCAGCCACCCGGAGAAGGGTAGACGTGTTCACTAAGGCACCACAGGCCTCTGCGGCGCCCTTCCCTTCTGGCAGAAGGCGGATTCCGCCGGCCGGCTTGCCGGCCACGGAGCCGGGTAGACGTGGTCTCCGGCGGCCGCCACAAAGAAAGGTAGACCTGTTCACCCCGGTGCCACGGGCCGCTGCAGCGCCCTCCCCGTTGGCGGGCGGATGCTGACGGCCGTCCTGTCGGCCCCTCAGTCGGGTAGACCTGGTCTCCGGCGGCCGCCCTGGAGTAGGGTAGACCTGTTCACTCCGAAGCCCCGCGTTGCTGCAGCGCCCTCGCCGGCGGCGGCAGGCGGATTCCGCCGGCCGGCCAGCTCCGGAACCGGTTAGACCTTGTCTCCGGCGGCCGCCCCAGAGAGGGGTAGACCTGTTTACCACCGCGCCGCGGGCTTGCTGCAGCGCCCTCCCCTTCCGGCAGGAGGCTGATTCAGACGGACGGACGGCTGGCCCCAGAGCCGGGTAGACATGGTCTCCGGCGTAAGCTACAAAGATGGGTAGACCTGTTCACCCCGGTCCCACGGGCCGCTGCAGTGCCCTCTCCTTAGGCGGGAGGCGGATGCCGCCATACAGCCGGCCGGCCACGGAGCCAGGAAGACCTTGTCTCCGGCGGCCGCCCTGGAGAAGGGTAGACATGTTCACCCCGGAGCCGGGGGCCGCTGCAGTGCCCTCCTCTCCGGCGGCAGGCTGATGCTGCGGGCCGGCCTGCCGGTCCCAAAGGCAGGTAGACCTGGTCTCCAGCGGCCGCCCCAGAGAAAGGGAGACCTGTTCACCCCGGAGACGCGAGCCGCTGCATCGCCCTCACCGGCGGCAGCAGATGGACCCCGCCGGCTGCCCAGACCTGGAGCCGGGTAGACTTGGTCTCCGGCGGCCGCCCCAGAGAAGTGTAGACCTATTTATCAAGGCGCCGCAGGCCTCTGCAACGCACTCCCCTTCCGGCGGAAGGCGGATTTCGCTGGCCGGCCGGCCTGTCCCGGAGCCGGGTAGACCTGGTCTCCGGCGGCCGCCACAAAGGAAGGTAGACCTGTTCACCCCGGCGCCACAGGCCGCTGCAGCTCCCTCCCCGCCGGCGGCAAGTTGATGCCGCCCGCCGGCCGGCTGGCTTCGGAGCCGGTTAAACTGGTCTCCGTTGGCTGCCCCAGTGAAGGGTAGACCTGTCCACCCCGGCACAGCGGGCAGTTTCAGCGCCCTCCCCGCTGGCAGCAGGCGGATGCCGCCGTCCCGCCGGCCAGACGGCCTTGGAAATGGGTAGACAAGGTCTCCGACAGCCGCCCCGGAGAAGTGTAGACCTGTTCATCCGGGCGCCGCAGGCCGCTTCAGTGTCCTCTCCGCCGGCAGGAGGCGGAGGCCGCCGGCCCGCCGGCCGGCCCCGGAGAAGGGTAGACCTGTTCACTCCGGATCCGCGGGTTGCTGCAGCGCCCTTACCGGCGGCGGCAGGTGGATCCACATGGCCGGCCGGCCCCGGACCTAAGTAGACCTGGTCTCCGGCGGCCGCCCCGGAGGAGGGTAGACCTGCTCACACCGGCGCCGCGGGACGCTGAAGCACCCTTTTTGCCGGCAACAGACGGATGCCGCCGGCAGGCCGGCCATCTCCGAAGCCAGGTAGACCTGGTATCCGGTGGCCGCCCCGGAGAAGGGTAGACCTGTTCATCCCGGCGCCGCTGCCCGTTGCAGCGCTCTACTCTCCGGCGTCAGGTGAATGCCGCCAGCTTGCCGGCTGGCCTCGGAGACGGGCAGACATGGTCTCCGGAAGCCGCCCCGGTGAAGGGTGGATTTGTTCACCCCGGCGCCGGGGCCGCTGCAGCGCCCTCCTCTCTGGCTGGAAGCGTGATGCCGCCGGCCAGCTGGCCGGACACGGAGCCGGGTAGACCTGGTCTCCGGCGGCCGCTAGTAGAAGGGTAGACCTGTTTACCCGGGCGCCGCAAGCCACTGCAGCGCCTTTCCCGCTGGCGGCAGGTGGATGCCACCGGCTGTCCGGCCGGCCTCGGAGCCAGGTAGACCTAGTCTCCGGCGGCCGCCCCGGAGAAGGGTAGACCTGTTCACCCCGACGCCGCGGGCCGCTGCAGCGCCCTCGCCGTCGGCGGCAGGCAGATGCCGCCAGCAGGCCGGCCAGCTCTGGAGCCGGGTAGACTTGGTCTCTGGTGGCCGCCCTGGAGAAGGGTAGAACTGCTCACTCCTGCGCCGCGGGCATGCAGCGCCCTCCTCTTCAGCGGAAGGCGGATGCCGCTGGCCAAGCCGGCCGGCCCCAGAGCCGGGTAGACCTGGTCTCCGGCGACCGCCATGGAGAAGAAGGTAGACCTGTACACTCTGGCGCCGCGGGCCGCTGCAGCACTCTCCTCTTCTGTGGAAGGCGGAAGCCGCCGGCCGGCCGGCCGGCTCAGGGCCGGGTAGACCCGGTCTATTGCGGCCGCCCCGGAGAAGTGTAGACCTGTACACCCTGGAGCCACAGGCCGCTGTAGTGCCCTCGCTGGCATAGGCAGGTGGACCCCCGGCCGGCCGGCCCTAGAGCCGGGTAGACCTGGTCTTTGGCGGCCGCCACGGAGAAGGGTAGACCTGTTCACCAAGGCGCCGCGAGCCGCTGCAGCGCCATCCTTGACGGCGGGAGGCGGATGCCGCTGGCCGGCCGGCCGGCCACGTAGCCGGGAAGATATGGTCTCCGGCGGCCAACCGGAGAAGGGTAGACCTGTTCAATCCGGGGCCGCGGGCCGCTGCAGCGCCCTCCCCTCCGGTGGCAGGCGGATGCCGCTGGCTGGCCGGCTGCCCCGGAGCCGGGTACCTGGTCTCCGGCAGCTGCCCTGGAGTAGGGTAGACCTGTTCACCCTGGCGCCGACGGACGCTGCAGCGCCCTCCTCTCCCGCGGAAGGCAAATGGCGCTGGCCGGCTGGTCGGCCCCGGAGCCGGATAGACCTGGTCTCCGGCAGCCGCCCCGGAGAAGGGTAGACCTGTTCACGCTGGCACTGAAGGCCGCCACGGCGCCCTCCCTGCCGGCAGAAGTCGGATGCCGCCGGATGGCCGGCCGGCCCCGCAGCTGGGTAGACCTGGTCTCCGGTGGCCGCCCCAGAGAAGGGTACACCTGTTTATCTTGGAGCCGCAGGCCGCTGAAACGTCCTCCCCGGCGGCGGCAGGTGGATGCCTCCGGTCGGCCGGCCGGCCTCGGAGCTGGGTAGACCTGGTCTCCTGCGGCCGCACCTAGGAAAGGTAGACCTGTTCTCCCGGGCACCGAGGGCCGCTGCAGCACCCTCCTCTCTGGGAAAAGGCGGATGCCGCTGCCCGGCCGGCAGGCCTTAGAGCCAGGTAGACCTGGTCGCCTGCCGCCGCCCCGGAAAATGGTAGACGTTTTCACAATGCGCCGTGGGCGCTGCAGCGCCTTCCTCTTAGGCGGTAGGCGGTTGCCGCCCGTTGGCCGGCCAGCCTCGGAGCCGGGTAGACCGGGTCTCCGGCGGCCACACCTAAGAAAGGTACACCTGTTCACAACGGCTCGCAGGGCCACTGCAGCGCCCTCCCCGCCAGCAGCAGACGGATGCCGATCGTTGGCTGGCCTGCGCTGGAGCCGGGTAGACCTGGTCTCTGGCGGCCGCCCCGGAATAGGCTAGACCTGTTCACCCGGGCGCCGCGGGCCACTGCAGCGCCCTCCCCGCCGGCAGCAGGTGGATGTTGTCGCCCGGCCGGCAGGCCAAGGAACCATGAAGACCTGGTCTCCCGGAGCCGCTCTGGAGAAGGGTAGACCTGTTCACCCCGGCGCCACGGGACACTGCAGCGCCCTCCCCGCCGGCAGCAGGCGGAGGCCGACGGCTGGCCGGCCGGCCTTGGATCAGGGTAGACCTGGTCTCCGGCGGCCGCCCCAAAAAAGGGTAGACCTGTTCGAGCCGGTGCCGTGGGCCGCTGTAGCGCCCTCCCTGCCGGTTGCAAGTGGATGCCGCCGAACAGGCGGCCGGCCCCGGAGCCGGGTAGACCTGGCCTCCGGAGGCCGCCCCGGAGAAGGGTAGACCTGTTCACCCCGGTGCCGCTGGCCGCTGCAGCGCCCTCCCCGCCGATGGCAGGCGGATGCCGCCGGCCAGCCGGCTGGCCCTGGAGTAGGGTAGACCTGTTCTCCGGCGTCCTCCCTGACAAGGGTACACCTGTTTACCTTGGAGCCGGAGGTCGCTGAAGCGCCCTCGCCGGCGGCGGCAGGTGGATCTCGCCGGCAGGCCGGCCACGGACCCAGGTAGACCTGGTCTCCAGCGGCCGCCCCGGAGAAGGGTAGACCTGTTCACCCCGACGCTGTGGGCCGCCGCAGCGCCATCCTCCCCGGGGGCAGGCGGATGCCACCGGCCGGCCGGCCGGCCCCACAGCTGGGTAGACCTGGTCTCCGTCGGCCACCTTTAAGAAGGGTAGACCTGTTCATGCCGGCGCCGCGGGCCACTGCAGCACCCTCCCTGCCTGCAGTAGGCGGATGCCGACGGCCGGCCTGCTGGCCCCAGAGCTAGAAAGACCTGGCCTCCGGCGGCCGCCCCGAAGATGGGTAAACCTGTTTACCTTGGAGCCGCAGACCGCTGAAGCGTCCTCGCCGCCGGCGGAAGGTGGATCCCGCCGGCCAGCCGGCTACGGAGCCGGGTAGAACTGGTCTCCAGCAGCCGCCCGGAAAAGGCTGGACCTGTTCACCACCGTGCCCCAGGCCGCTGCAGCACCCTCCCCTTCTGCCGGATGGCAAATGACGCTGGCTGGCCGGCCGGCCCTGAGCTGGGTAGACCTGGTCTCTGGCAGCCGCCCCAGAGAAGTGTAGACCTGTTCACCCTTGCGCCGCGGGACGCTTTAGCGCCCTCCCCGCCCTTGGCAGGCGGATGCCAACGGCCGGCTGGCTGTCCCCGGAGCCGGGTAGACCTTGTCTCCAGCGGCCGCCCCGGAGAAGGTTAGACCTGTTCTCCCGGGCACACGGGCCCCTGCAGAGTAATCCACGCCAACGGCAGGCGGATCACGCCGGCTGGCCGGCCCCGGAGCCGGGTAGACCTGGTCTCCAGCGGCTGCCCCGAAAATTGTATATCTGTTCCCCCCGGAGGCGCAGGCCGCTGCAGCGCCCAGCCGGCGGCGGTAGGTGTATCCCGCCGGGCGGCGGGTCCCGAAGCCAGGTTGACCTTGTCTCTGGCGGCCGCCCCGGAGAAAGGTAGACCTGTTCACGCCGACACTGCGGGCCGCTGCAGCGCCCTCCTCTCCGGGGGAAAGCGGTTGTCGCCAGCCGGCCGGCCGGCCCCTGTGCTGGGTAGACCTGGTCTCCGGCGGCCGCCCCTAAGAAAGGTAGAGCTGTTCACGCCGGCCCCGCGGGCCGCTGCAGCGCCCTCCCAGTCTGACGCGGGCGGATGCCGATGGGCGGCCGGGCGGCCCGGAGCCGGGTAGACCTGGTCTCCGGCGGCCGCCCTGGAAAAGTGTATATCTGTTCCCCCCGGAGGCGCAGGCCGCTGCAGCGCCTTCGTCGGCGGCGGTAGGTGGATCCTGCCGCCCGGCGGGCCACGAAGCCAGGTAGACCTTGTCTCCGGCGGCCGCCCCGGAGAAAGGTAGACCTGTTCACCCTGGCGCCGCGGGCTGCTGCAGCGCCCTCCCAGCCGGCGAAGGCGGATGGCGACCTCCGGCCAGCCGGCCCTGGAGCCGGGAAGACCTGGTCTCTGGCGGCGGCCCCGGAGAAGTGTACACCTGTTCAACCCGGCGCCGCAGGCCGCTGAAGTGCCCTCCCCGGCGGCCCGTGTATCCCTACGGCCGGACAGCCGGACCCGGAGCCAGGTAGACCTGGTCTCCGGCGGCCGCCCCAGAGAAGGGTACACTTGTTTACCTTGGAGCCGCTAGCCTCTGCAGCGCCCTCCCCGCCTGCAGCAGGCGGATGCTGACGGCCGGCCGGCTGGCCTTCGAGCCAGGTAGACCTGGACTCCGGCGGCCGCCCCAGAGAAGGGTACACCTGTTTATCTTGGAGCCGCAGGCCGCTGTAGCGCCCTCGCCGGCGGCGGATTGTGGATCCCGCCGGCCGGCCAGCCACGGACCCGGGTGCACCTGGTCTCCAGCGACCGCCCCGGAGAAAGAGTAGACCTGTTTACCCCGGCGCCGCAAGCCGCTGCAGCGTTCTTCCGCCGGCGGTAGGCGGATCCTGCCAGCCTGCCAGCCAGCCCTGGAGTCGGGTAGACCTTGTCTCTCCAGCGGCCGCCCCGGAGAAGGGAAGACCTCTTCACCTGGGCACCTCAGGCCGCTGCAGCGCCCTCTCCGCCGATGGCAGGCAGATGCCGCCGGCCGGCCGACCGGCCCTAGAGCCGGGAAGACCTGGTCTCTAGCGGCCGCCCCGGAGAAGCGTTGGTCCGTTCACCCCAGCGCCACGGGCAGCTGCAGCGCCCTCCCTGCCGGCGGCAGGCGGATCCCGCCGGCCGGCCGGCCCCGGAGCCGGGTAGACCTGGTAACCGGCAGCCGCCTTGGAGAAGGGTAGACCTGTTCCCAAGAGAGCCGCGGGGGGATGCAGCGCCCTCCCCTTCCGGCCGAAGGCGTAATACGCCGGCTGGCCAGCTGGCCCCGGAGCAGGGTAGACGTGGTCTCCGGGGGCTGCCCCAGAGAAGGGTACACCTGTTTTCCTTGGAGCTGCAGGCCGCTGAAGTGCCCTCGCCGGCGGCGGCAGGTGGATCTTGCCGGCTGTCTGGCCACGGACCCGGGTAGACCTGGTCTCTGGCGGCCGCCCCGGAGAAGGGTAGACCTGTTCACCACTGCGCCGCGGGCCGCTGCCGCATCCTCCCCTTCTGGCGGAAGTTGGATGCCGCCGGCCGGCCCCGGAGGCTGGTAGACCTGGTCTCTGGCGGCTGCCCTGGAGAAGGGTAGACTTGTTCAGCCTGGCGCCGCGGGCCGCTGCAGCGCCCTCCCCGTCGGAGGCAGGCGGATGCCAATGGCCGGCCTGCCGGACCCGGAGCCGGGTAGACCTGGTCTCCGGCGGCCGCCCCGGAGAAGGGTAGACCTATTCACCTGGCGCCGTGGGCAGCAGCAGCGCCCTCTTCCCCGCCAGCGACAGGCGGATGCCAGCCGCCGGCCTGCCGGACCCGGAACCGGGTAGACCTGGTCTCTGGCGGCCGCCCCGGAGGAGGGTAGACCGGTTCACCCCGGCGCCTCCGGCCGCTGAAGCGCCCTCGCCGCCGGCGGCAGGCAGATGCCGACGGCCGGCAAGGCGGCCTTGGAGCCGGGAAGACCTGGTCTCCGGCGGCCACCCCGGAGAAAGGGCAGACCTGTTCACCCCGGTGCCGCGGGCGACTGCAGCGCCCTCCTCTCCAGCTGTAGGCGAATGCCGCCGGCCTGCCGGACGACCCCGAAGCTGGGTAGACCTTGTCTCTGGCGGCAGCCCGGAGAAGTGTACACCTGTTCACCCCGGCGCCGCAGACCGTTGAAGCGCCCTAGCCGGCGGCAGGTGGATCCCAAAGGACGGCCAGCCGGACCCGGAGCCGGGTAGATCCTGTCTCTGGCGGCCGCTCCGGAGAAGGGTAGACCTGTCCACCACTGCGCCCCGGGCCACTGCAGCGCCCTCCTCTGCGGCGGTGGGCGGATGCCGCCGGCCGGCCGGCCGGCCCCAGAGCCGGGTAGACTTGGTCTCCGGCGGCCGCCCCGGAGAAGGGTACACCTGTTTACCTTGGAGCCGCAGACCGCTGAAGCGCCCTCGCTAGCGGCGGCAGGTGGATCCCGCCGGCCGGCCGCCGACCGACCCGGGTGGACCTGGTCTCCAGCGGGCGCCCTGGAGAAGGTTAGACCTGTTCACCACTGCGCCCTGGGCCGCTGCAGCACCCTCCCCTTCCGGCAGAAGGGAAATGCCGCTGGCCGGCCGCCCAGCCCTGGAGTCGGGTAGACCTAGTCTTTGGTGGCCACCCCGGTAAAGGGTAGACCTGTTGACCCCAGCGCCGCGGGCCGCTGCAGCGCCCTCACCGCCAGCGGCAGGCGGCTGCAAGCAGCCAGCCAGCTGGCGCCGGAGCCGGGTAGACCTGCTCTCCAGCGGCCGACCCGGAGAAGGGTAGACCTGTTCACCCGGGCGCCGCGGGTTGCTGCAGCGCCTTCCTCTCCCTGGGCAGGCAGATGCCACCCGTCGGCCGGCCGGCCCCAGAGCCGGGTAGACCTTGTTTCTGGCGGCCGCCCCGGACAAAGGTAAGCCTGTTAACCCCGGCGCCACGGGCAGCTGCAGCACCCTCCACGCCAGCGGCAGGCGGATTCCGCCGGCCGGCCGGCCGTCCCCAGACCCGGGTAGACATGGTCTCCGGCAGCCCCCCCGGAGAAAGGTAGAAATGTTCACACTGGAGCCGTAAGCCGCTGCAGCGCCCTCCCCACGGGCGGCAGGTGGATGTCGCCGGCCAGCCGGCCGGCCCCGGAGTTGAGTACACCTGGTCTCCGGCGGCCGCCCCGGAGAAGGTTACACCTGATTACCTTGGAGCCGCAGGCCGCTGAAGCGCCCTCGGCGGCGGCGGCAGGTGGATCCCGCTTGCCCGCCGTCCACGGACCCGGGTGGACCTGGTCTCCAGCAGCCGCCCTGAAGAAGGGTAGACCTGTTCTCCCCGGCGCTGCGTGCAGCTGCAGCGCCCTGCCCGCCGGCGGCAGGCAGATGCCACCGGCCGGGCGGCCGGCCCCGGAGCCGGATAGACCTGGACTCCGGGGGCCACCACGGAGAAGGGTACACCTGTTCACCCAGGCGCCGTGGGACGCTGCAGCACCCTCTTCTGGTGCGGCAGGTGGAGGCCGCCTGCAGGCCGGGTGGCCCCGGAGCCGGGTAGACCTAGTCTCCGGCGGCTGCCCCAGAGAAAAGTAGACCTGTTCACGACTACGTAGCAAGGCCCTGAATCGCCCTCCCGGCCGCCCGAAGGCGCATGCCGCCGTCCGGCAAGCCTGCCCCGAAGCCAGGAAGACCTGGTCTCCGGCGGCCGCCCCGGAGAAGCGTAGACCAGTTCACCGTGGCGCCGCAGGCCACTGCATCGCCCTCGCCGGTGGCGGCAGGTGGATCCCGCCGGCCGGCCAGCCTTGTAGACGGGTGGACCTGGTCTCCAGCAGCAGCCCTGGAGAAGGGTAGACCTGTTCACCACCGCGTTCTGGGCCTCTGCAGCACCCTCCCCTTCCGGCGGAAGGCAAATTACGCGGGCAGGCTGGCCGGCCCAGGAGCTGGGTAGACGTGGTCTCCAGCGGCCGCCCTGGAGAAGGGTAGACCTGTTCACCCCGGCGACGCGGGCAGCTGCAGCGTCCTCCACGCCAGCAGCAGGCAGATGCCGCCGGCCGGCCGGCCGGCCCCAGAGCAGGGAAGGCCTTGTCTCCGGCGGCCGCACCTAAGAAAGGTAGACCTGTTCACACCGGTGCCGCGGGCCGCTCCAGCGCCCTCCTCTCCGGGGAAGGCAGATGCCGCCGTCAGGAAGGCCGGCCCTGCAGCCAAGTAGACTTGGTCTCTGGCGGCCGCCCCGGACAATGGTAGACCTGTTCACTCCGGCGCGGTGGTCCGCTGCAGCGCCCTCGTCTCCGGCGGCAGGCGGATACCGCCGGCCGGCCGGCCAGCCCCCAAGCCGGGTAGACCTAATCTCCAGCGGCCTCCTGGGAAAAGGGTAGACCTGTTCACCCCAGCACCGTGGTCCGCTGCAGGGCCCTCCTCTCTTGCGGCAGGCAGATGCCGCCGGCCAGCTAGCCGGCCCCAGAGCTGGGTAGACCTGGTCTCCGGCGGCCGCACCGGAGAAGGGTAGACCTGTTCACCCCAGCGCTGCAGGCCGCTGCAGCGCCTTCCCCGCCGGCGGCAGGCAGATGTCGCCAACCGGCCGGCCGGCCCCGGAGCCGGAAAGACCTGGTCTCCGGCGGCCGCACCGGAGAATGGTACACCTGTTTACCTTGGAGACGCAGGCCGCTGAAACATCCTCGCCGGTAGCGGCAGGTGGATCCCGCCGGCCGGCCGGCCACGGACCCGGTTAGACCTGGTCTCTGGCGGCCGCCCCGGAGAAGGGTAGACCTGTTCAGCTTGGCGACGCAGGCCGCTGCAGCGACCACCCCGCCGGCGCCAGGCAGATGCCGCAGGACGGCCTTCCGGTCTGGAGCTGGGTAGACCTGGTCTTTGGCGGCCGCACCGGAGAAGGGTAGACCTGTTCACCACGGCTCCGTGGGCCGCGGCAGTGCCCTCCTCTCCCGCGGCAGGCAAAAGCTGCCGGCCGGCTTGCCGACCCCGGAGCCGTGTAGACCTGGTCTCCGGCAGCCGCCCCGTAAAAGTGTAGACCAGTTCTCCCCGGTGCCGCGGGCCGCTGCAGCGCCCTCCTCTCCAACGGTAGACAGATTCCGCCGGCCGGCCGGCTGGCCCCAGACCCAGGTAGACCTGGTTTCCGGCGGCCGCACCGGAGAAAGGTAGACCTGTTCACCACCACACCGCTGATCGCTGCAGCGGCTTTCCTTTTCCGGCAGAAGGGAGATCCCGCCGGCCGGCCGGCCCTACGGCCGGATAGACCTGGACTCCGGGGGCTGCCCCAGAGAAGTGTAGACCTTTACATACGGGCACCGTGGGCCCTTGCAGCGCCCTCCCCGCCGGAAGCAGGTAGATGGCGACGGCCGGCCGGCAGGCCCCGAAAATAGGTAGACCTGTTCACCCCGGCAACGTGGGGCGCTGCAGCGCCCTCCTGTCCGACGGCAGGCGGATGCCGCCAGCAGGCCGGCCAGCCGCGGAGCCGGTAGACCTGGTATCCGGCGGCCGCCCTGGAGAAGGGTAGACCTGTTCACGCCGGCGCCGCGGGCCACTGCAGTGCCGTTCTCTCTGCCAGCCGGCCGGCCCCAGAGCCGGGTAGACCTGGTCTCCGGCGGCCGCTCGGAGAAGGGTAGACCTGTTCAACACGGCGCCACGGGACGCTGCAGCGGCCTGCCCGCCGGCAGCAGGCGGAGGCAGAAGGCTGGCCGGCCGGCCCCGGAGTCGGGTAGACCTGGTCTGCGGCGGCCGCCCCTAAGAAGGGTAGACCTGTTCACGCCGGCGCTGCGGGCCACTGCAGTGCCCTTCTCTCTGCCGGCCGGCCGGCCCCGGCCGGGTAGACCTGGTCTCCGGCGGCCGCCCCGGAGAAGGGTAGACCTGTTCACCCAGACGCTTTGGGCCGCTGCAGCGCCCTCCCTGGCGGCGGCAGGCATATGCCGCCGGCTGGCCTGCCAGCCCTGGAACCAGTCAGACCTGGTCTCCATCGGCCGCCCAGGAGAAGGGTAGACCTGTTCACACCGGAGCCGCGGATTGCTACAGCGCCCTCGCCGGCAGCCGTAGGTGGATCCCGACGGCCGCCTCGCCCCGGAGCCGGGTAGACCTAGTTTTCGGGAGCCGCCCCGGAGAAGGATAGACCTGTTCACTCCGGAGCCGCGGATTGCTGCAGCGCCCACTCCGGCGGCGGTAGGCAGATTCCGCCGGCCGCCCGGCCTGCCCCGGAGCCAAGTAGACCTGGTCTCCGGCGGCCGCCACTATGAAGGATAGACCTGTTCACCACAGCGCCACCGGCCGCTGCAGCGTACCTTCCGCCGGCGGTAGGCAGATGCCGTTGGTCGGCCGGCCGGCCCAGGAGCCGAGTAGACCTGGTCTCCGCCAGCCGCCCCAAAGAAGGGTAGACCTGTTCACCCAGCGCCGCGGGCCACTGCAGCTCCCTCCCCTCCGACGGCAGGCAGATGCCGCTGGCCGGCCTGCCGGACCCGGAGCCGGATAGACCTGGTCTCTGGCGGCCGCCCCAAGGAGCGTAGACCAGTTCACCCTGGCGCCGCGGGCCGCTGCAGCACCCTCCCCACAAACGGCAGGTGGATGGCGCCGTCCGGCCGGAGGGCCACGAAGCCGTGTAGACCAGGTCTCCGGCGGCCGCTCCTGGGAAGGGTAGACCTGTTCACCCCGGCTCCGTGGGCCGCTGCAGAGCCCTCCCCGCCGGCGACAAGTGGATGCCGCCGACCGGCCGGCCGGCCCCAGACCCGGGTAGACCTGGTCTCTGGCGGACGCCCTGGAGAAGGGTAGACCTGTTAACCCCGGCGCCTCGGGCCGCTGCTGTGCCCTCCCCGCCAGCAACAGGCGGATGCCGCCAGACGGCCGGCTGGCCCCAGAGCCGGGTAGACATGGTCTGCGGCGGCAACCCTGGAGAAGGGTAGACATGTTCACCCAGCGCCACGGGCCGCAGTAGCTCCCTCCCCTCATGGGGCAGGCAGATGCTGCCGGCCGGCCTGCCGGCCCCGGAACCGGGAAAACCTGGTCTCTTGCGGCTGCCCCGGAGAAGGGTAGACTTGCTCACCCCAGCGCCGCGGGCCGCTGCTGCGCTTTCCTCTCCGGCATCAGGTGGATGCCGCCGGCTGGCGGGCCACGAAACTGGATAGACCTGGACTCCAGGGGCTGCCCCGGAGAAGGGTCGACCTGTTCACCCCGGCGCTGCGAGCCTCTGCAGTGCCCTCCCCGCCAGCGACAGGCGGATGCCACTGGCCGGCCGGCCGGCCCCAGAGCTGGGTAGACATAGTCTTTGGCGGCAACCCCGGAGAAGGGAAGACCTGTTCACCCAGCGCCGCGGGCCGCTGTAGCTCCCTCCCCTCATGCGGCAGGCAGATGCCGCCGTCTGGCCAGCAGGCCCTGGAGCCGCGTAGACCTGGTCTCCGGCGGCCGCCCCGGTGAAGGGTAGACCTGTTCACCCTGGCGCCGCGTTCCGCAGCAGCGCCCTCTCCTTACGGTGGAAAGCAGATTCTGCCGCCCGGGCGGCCAGCCCCGGAGCCGTGTATACCTGGTCTCCGGAAGCCGCCACAAAGAAGGGTAGACCTGTTAACCCCGGCTACACAGGGCCGCTGCAGCGCCCACCCTGCCAGCGACAGGCAAATGCCGCTGGCCGGCCGGCCGGCCCTGGAGCCGGGTAGACCTGGTCTTTGGCGGCCGCCCCGGAGAAGGGTAGACCTGTTAACCCTGGCGCCGCGGGCAACTGCAGCGCCCTCGTCTTCTGCGGAAGGCAGATGCCGCCGGCCAGCTGGCCAGCCCCAGGGCCGGGTAGACGTGGTCTCCAGCGGCCGCCCCGAAAAAGAGAAGACCTGTTCACCCCAGAGCCGCGAGCCGCTGCAGTGCCCTCCTTGCCGGCGAGAGGCGGATGCCGCTGGCCGGCCGGCCGGCCTCGGAGCTGGGTAGACCTGGTCTCTGGCAGCCGCCCCGGAAAAGGGTAGACCTGTTCACCCCAGAGCCACGGCTTGCTGCAGCGCCCTCGCCCCTGGTGGCAGGTGGATGCTGCCGGCCGGCCGGCCCCTAAACCAGGTAGATCTGGTCTCTGGCGGCCACCCCATAGAAGGGTAAACCTGTTTGCCACCGCGCCACGGGCCGCTGCAGCGCCCTCCACTTTCGGGCAAAAGGCGGATTCAGCTGGCCGCCCGGCAGGCCACTGAGCCAAATAGACCTAGTCTCCGGCGGCATCCCCGGAGAAGTGTAGACCTGTTCACCCCGGCGCCGTGGGCCGCTGCACCCCCTCTGGCGGCATGCGAATGCCGCCTGTCGGCCTGCCGGCCCCGGAGCCGGGTAAACCTGATCTCCAGCGGCCGCCCCAGAGAAGGGTAGACCTGTTCACACCGGTGCCGCGGGCCGCTGCAGCGCCCTCCCCGCCTGTGGCAAGCGAATGCCACCGGCCGACCGGCCGGCGCCACTGCCGGCCAGATCTGGTCTCCGGCGGACGACCCGGAGAAGGGTAGAACTTTTCACCCCAGCGCCACTGCCTCCTGCAGCGCCTTCCCAGACGGTGGCAGGCGGGTGCCGCCGGCCGCCCGGCCGGCCCCGGACCTGGGTAGACCTGGTCTTTGGCTGCCGCCCCGGAGAAGGGTAGACCTGTTCACCCAGAGCCGCGGGCCGCTGCAGCTCCCTCCCCCCTGGCTGCAGGCGGATTCCGCCTGCCATCCTGTCGGCCCCGGAGATGGGTAAACCTGGTCTCCGGCGGCCGCACCAAATAATGGTAGACCGGTTCACCCCGGCGCCGCGGGCCGCTACAGCGCCCTCCTCTCCGGCGGCAGGCGAATCCCGCCGGCCGACCGGCCCAGGAGCCAAGTTGACCTGGCCTCCGGCGGCTGCCACAAAGAAGGGTAGATTTGTTCACCACAGCGCCACCGGTCGCTGCAGCGCCCTCCCCTTCCGGCGGAAGGCAGATTCCGGCGCTCGGCTGGCTGGCCGGTCCCGGAACTGGGGAGACCTGGTCTCCGGCGGCCGCCCCAGAGAAGTTTAGACCTGTTCACCCAGCTCTGCGGGCTGCTGCGGCGCCCTCCTCGTCGGCGGCACGCGGATGCTGCCGTTCGGCCGGGCGGACCCGGAGCCGGTAAGACCTGCTCTCCGGCGGCCGCCCTGGAGAAGGGTAGACGCATTCACACCAGCGCCGCAAGCCGCTGCAGCGCCCTCCCTGCGGGCAGGAGGCGGATGCCGCTGGTTGCTCGGCCAACCTCAGAGCCGGGTAGACCTGGTCTCCGGCGGCCACTTAGGAGAAGTGTAGACCTGTTCACCCTGGCGCCGCGGGCCGCTGCAGCGCCCTCCCCGCCGGCGGAAGGTGGATGCCGCCGGCCGCCTGGCCGGCCCCGGAGCCAGGTAGACCTGGTCTCCAGGGGCCGCCCCAAAAAAGGGTATACCTGTTCACCCTTGCGACGCCTGCCGCTGCAGCGGGCTCCCTGCCGGGGACAGGCGGGTTCCTCCGGCCGGCCGACCAGCCCCGGAACCGGGTAGAACTTGTCTCCGGAAGCCGCCATAAAGAAGGGTAGACCTGTTCACCCCGGCGCCACGGGCCGCTGCAGCGCCCTCTCCGCCGGCGGCAGGTGGATGCTGCGGGCCGGCCGGCCTGCCCCGGAACCGGGTAGACATGGTCTCCAGCGGCCGCCCTGCAGAAGGATAGACCTGTTCACTCTGGCGCCGCGGGCCGCTGCAGCGCCCTCCCCGCCAGCCGCATGCTGATGCCGCCAGCTGGCCGGCCGGCCCCAGAGCCGGGTAGACCCGGTCTTCAGTGTCCAACACAAAAAAGGGTAGACCTGTTCACTCCGGCGCCGTGGGCTTCTACTGCGCCCTCCCCTCCGGCCGCAGGCGGATGCTGATGGCCGGCCACCTGGCCCCGGAGCCGGGTAAACCTGGTCTCCGGCGGCCGCCCGAGAAAAAGGTAGACCTGTTCAACCTGGAGCCACGGGCCGCTGCAGAGTCCTCGCCGGCGGCGGCAGCTGGATCCCGCCGGCCGGCCAGCCCCAGACGCGGGTAGACCTGGTCTCTGGCGGCCGGTCTGGAGAAGGGTAAACCTGTTCACCACCGCGCTGCAAACAGCTGCAGCACCCTCCCCTTCCGGTGGAAGGCAGATTCCGCCGCTCGGCTGGCCGGCCGGCCCCGGAACCGGGTAGACCTGTTCTCCGGCGGCCGCCCCAGAGAAGTTTAGACCTGTTCACCACAGCGCCACCGGCTGCTGCAGCGCACTCCCCGCCGGCGGTAGGCGGATGCCGCCGGCCGGCCTACCAGCCTCGCATCCGTGTAGACCTGGTCTCCGGCGGTCGCTCCGGAGAAGGGTAGACCTGTTCATTCCGTAGCTGCGAGTTGCAGTAGCGCCCACGCCGGCGGCGGCAGGTAGATCCCGCCGGCTCGCCAGCCCCGGACCCGGGAAAACCTGGTCTCCGGCGGCCGCTACAAAGAAGTGTAGACCTGTTAACCCCGGGGCTGCGGGCCGCTGCAGCGCCCTCCCCGCCAACAAGAGGCGGATGCCGCCGCCCGGCCAGTCAGCCCCGGAGCCGGGTAGACATGGTCTCCGGCGGCCGCCTTGGAGAAGGGTAGACATGTTCACCCAGCGCCGCGGGCTGCTGCAGCTCCCTCCCCTCCGGTGGCAGGCGGATGCCGATGGCCGGGGTCCCTGCCCCGGAGCCGGGTAGACCTGGTCTCCGGCGGCCGCCCCGGAGAAGGCTAGACCTGTCCACCCCGGAGCCACGGGCCGCTGCTGCGCCCTCACCAGCGGCGATTGGTTGATCCCGCCGGCCGGCCGGTCCCGGAGAAGGGTAGAACTGGTCTCCGCCAGTCGCCCTGGAGAAGGATAGACCTGTTCACCCTGGTGACTCTGGCCGCTGCAGCGCCCACCCCGCCGGTGGCCGGCGGATGCCGCTGGCCGGCCGGCCGGCCCCCGAGCCGGGTAGACCTGATCTTCGGCGGCCTCCCCGGAGAAGGGTAGACTTGTTCACCATAGCGCCGCGGCCACTGCAGGGCCCTCCTCGCCGGCATCAGGTGGATGCAGCCGGCCGGCCGGCCCCGGAGCCGGGTAGACCTGGTCTCCTTCGGCCGCCACAAAGACGGGTAGACATATTCACCCAACGGCGCCGCGGGCCGCTGCAGCCCCCTCCCCGCTAAAGGCAGGTGGATGGCGCCAGCCGGCTGGAGGGCCACGGAGCCAGGTAGACCTGGTCTCCGGCGGCCGCCCCGGAGAAGGGTAGACCTGTTCACCCCGGCGCTGTGGGCCGCTGCATTGCCCTCCTCGCCGGCGACAGGTGGATGCCGCCGGCCGGACGGACGGCCCCGGAGCCGGGTAGACCTGGTCTCCGGCGGCCGCCCGGGACAAGGGTAGATCTGTTCACCTTGGCGCCTCGGGCCGCTCTAGCGCCCTCCCCGCCAGGAACAGGCAGATGCCGCCGGCCGGCCAGCCGGCTCTAGAGCCGGGTAGACATGGTCTCCGGCGGCAACCCCGGAGAAGGGTAGACCTTTCACACAGCGCCGCGGGCCG
Source organism: Muscicapa striata striata (assembly GCA_030060385.1). Taxonomy (NCBI): domain Eukaryota; kingdom Metazoa; phylum Chordata; class Aves; order Passeriformes; family Muscicapidae; genus Muscicapa; species Muscicapa striata. The sequence continues at coordinate 20,001 of JAREIS010000667.1, read as the reverse complement.
CTGTAGCTCCCTCCCCTAAAGCAGCAGGCGGATGCCGCCGGCAGGCCTACCGGTCCCGGAGCCGCGTAGACTTGGTCTCCGGCGGCTTCCCCAAAGAGGGGCAGACCAGTTCACCCCGGCGCCGGCGGGCGGCAGCAGCGCCCTCCCTTTCTGGTGGAAGGCGCATTCTGCCACCCGGCTGGCCAGCCCCGGAGCGGTGTAGACCTGGTCTCCGGAAGCCGGCCACAAAGAAGGGTAGACCTGTTCACCCCTGCGCCACGGGCCGCTGCAGCGCCCTCCCCGCCGCTGGATTGCCGGCCGGCCCCGGAGCCGGGTAAACCTGGTCTCCGGCTGCCAACCCGAAAAAGGGTAGACCTGTTCACCCTGGCGCCGCGGGCCGCTGCAGCACTCTCCCCGCCGGCAACAGGCGAAAGCTGCCGGCCGGCGGGTTGGCCCCGGAGCCGGGTAGACCAGATCTCCGGCGGCCGCCGCGGAGAAGGGTAGACCTGCTCACTCCAGCACCACGGGCCGCTACAGCGCCTTCCTCTCCGGCGGAAGGCTGATGCCGCCGGCCGGCTGGCCGGCCCCAGAGCCGGGTAGACGTGGTCACCGGCAGCCACCCCGGAGAAGGGTAGACCTGTTTATCCCGGTGCCAGGGGCCGCTGCAGCGCCCTCCCCGCTGGCGGAAGACAGATTCCGCCGGCCGTCAGGACGGCTTCGGAGCCGGGTAGACCTGGTCTTCGGCGGCCGCCACAAAGACAGCGTAGACCAGTTCACCACGGCACCGCGGGCCGCAGCAGCGCCCTCTTCGCCAACGGGAGGTGGATGACGCCGGCCGGCTGGGCGGCCCCGGAGCCGGGTGGACCTGCTCTCCGGCGGCCGCCCCGGAGATGGGTAGACCTGTTAACCCCAACTCCGCTGGCCCCTGCAGCGCCCTCTTCGCCAACGGGAGGTGCAATTCGCCGGCCGGCCGGCCGGCCCCGGGGAAGGGTAGACCTCATCTCCGGCAGTCGACTCGCAGAAGGGTAGACCTGTTCACCCCGGCGCCGCAGGCTGCTGCAGCGCCCTCCCCGCCGGCGGCAGGGGGATGCCGCTGGCTGGCCGGCCGATCCCGGAGCCGTGTAGACCTGGTCTCCGGCCGCCCCTATGTGGGGTAGACCTGCTCATCCGGCGCCGCGGGCCGCTGCAGCGTCCTCCCCGCCGGCAGGAGGCCGATGCCGCCTGCCCGGCCGGCCGGCCCCAGATGCGGATTAACCTGGTCTCTGGCGGCAGCCCCATAGAAGGGTAGACCTGTTCACCCCAGGGCAACGGGCCGCTGCAGCGCCCTCCCTGCCAGCGGCAGGGGGATCTCGCCGGCCGGCTGGACCCGGAGCTGGGTAGACCTGGTCTCCGGCGGCCGCCCCAGAGTAGGGTAGACCCGTTCACCCCGGCGCCGTGGGCCGCTGCAGCGTCCTCCCTGCCGGCAGGAGGCGGAAGCCGCCGGCCAGCCGGCCGGCTTCAAACCGGGTACACGTGGTCTCCGGTAGCCGCCACAAAGAAAGGTAGACCTGTTCACCCCGGTGCCACGGGCTGCTGCAGCGCCCTCCCCGCCGGCAGCAGCGGATGCCGCCGGCCGTCCGTCTGGCCCCGGAGCCGGGTAGACCTGGTCTCTGGCGACCGCCCCGGAGAAGGGTAGACCTGTTCACCCCGGGGCCGCGGGCTGCTGCAGCGTCCTCCCCTCCGGCAGGAGGCGGATGCCGCCGGCCAGCTGGCCGGCCCCAGATCCGGGTAGACATGGTCTCAGGCGGCCGCCTCGGAGAAGGGTAGACCTGTCCACCCCGGAGCTGCAGGCCGCTGCAGCGCCCTCCCCGCCAGCGGTGGCAGTTGGATCCCGCCGGCCGGACCGCCCCAAAGCCTGGTAGACCTGGTTTTCTGTGGCCGCCTCGGAGAAGGGTAGACCTCTTCACTACCGCGCTGCAGGCCGCTGCGGCGCCTTCCCCTTACAGTGGAAGGCGCATGCTGCCGGCGGGCCGTCTGGCCCCAGAGCCGGGTACACCTGGTCTCCGGCGTCCACCCCGGAGAAGGGTAGACCTGCTCACTCCAGCACCACGGGCCGCTACAGCGCCCTCCTCTCCGGCGGAAGGCTGATGCCGCCGGCCGGCTGGCCGGCCTCGGAGCCGGGTAGATGTGGTCTCTGGCAGCCACCCGGGAGAAGGGTAGACCTGTTTATCTCGGTGCCGGGGGCTGCTGCAGCGCCCTCCCCGCTGGCGGAAGGCGGATTCCGCCGGCCGTCAGTCCGGCTTCGGAGCCGGGTAGACCTGGTCTCCGGCGGAAGCCCCGGAGAACGGTAGACCTGTTCACCACTGCGCCGCAGGCCGCTGTAGCGCCCTCCCCTTCCGGCGGAAGGCGGATGACGCTGGCCGGCCAGCCCCGAAACCGGGAAGACTTGGTCTCCGGCGGTTGCTTCAGAGAAGTGTAGACCTCTTCACCCTGGTGCCGCAGGCCGCTGCACCGTCCTCCCTGCCGGCAGGAGGCGGATGCCGACCGCCAGCCGGCCGGCCCTTGAGCCGGGTAAACCTGGTCTCCGGCGGCAGCCCTGTAGGAGGGTTGACCTTTTCACCCCGGCGACGCAGCCGCTGCGGCGATTTCCCCGCCTGCAGCAGGCGGATGGCCCCAGGCCGGCCGGCCGGCCTTTGAGCCGGGTACACCTGATCTCTTGCGGCCGCCCCAGAGAAGGGTAGACTTTTTCACTTCGGTGCCGCGGGCCGCTGCAGCGCCCTCTTCGCCTGCGGCAGGTGATGTCGCCGGCCGAGCCACTGAAGGGTAGACCTTTTCACTCCTCTGCCACGGACCGCTGCAGCCGCCTCCTCTCAGGCGGAAGGCGGATGCCGCCGGTCGGCCGGTCAGCCCCGGGAGCCGAGTAGACCTGGTTTCCAGGAAATAGAGAAATCAATGTCACCCTCCGAGTGTTATAATTGTTTCAAATCAAGGACTCAAGGCGGAGATAAGGAGGTAAAAGTAACAGCTCTTTACTACTCTAACTCACAGCACAAGTAGAAAACAACAGTAATTATTAAAATTACCGACGAAAACAGAAGAAAAGTCAGTTGTAGTCCTTTTCTTAGACGCGGACACACTCGGTCTGTGTCCGTTCCTGGGGTGTAACTGTAGCAGGGCCGCACAGCTGCAGGCGCAGGGGTGGGAGCTCTTCGCCCGGTCCTGTGTCCAGATGACCAGTTGTATTCCCAGAGGTAGGAAGTATTTGGTCTTTGGTGGTCAGCAGTGCCTCCGAGGTAGCAGGGCAGATGCTGGGCAGCTGAATGCAGCCGGCCCCCGGGTCTCCTACCTCCTCACACCGCCGAGCAGACTGGAGAAGTTCCCCCCCTCTCTCTCCCCGAAAACAGCCGGGCCCTCCAGAAGCCTCGTGCTCCCCTGAGTAGCTCCTCCCCGGAAGTCCGCATCCTCCGGGTAGCTCCGGTCCCACCCACCCGCCCGTCCAGGGCCATCACAAACCCTGGGCACAGCCGGCGGTTCTGTTAGCATTACAATGGGAAAAATTCTCCCCACTCATACATTGAAGGAACACAATCCCAACCTTCAACATTATCCACCCCGAATTTTTCCCATGCCAACATGCTACAGCAAATTAAAACCTTTAAATCATATACATACAGGCAGTTACAGGCACAGTATCATAGATAATTCACCCTAGAACAAGGTCTCCTTGGGGGATGCATCGGGTCTCTCCATCCTTTTGCATCACCCACCAAGTGCAACCTGGTCCTTGAGCGAAAACCACCCCACGAACAGGATTGTCTTTGCTGGAGGCAGAGTTCACCCAAACAGTTTTCCCTAACATGCCTCTCAGGTGTACCACTGGGACCTTATCTCCATCTGGTGTTCCCAAAGGCTCAGATTGGGCAGGACCTGCTCGGTTAGTGGAACCTCGGGTATTCACTAACCATGTGGCCTTTGGTAAATTAATCTCCCAGTTCTTAAAAGTCCCCCACCAAGTGCTTTTAAGGTGGTTTTAAGCAGGCCATTGCACCGTTCGACTTTCCCAGCCGCTGGTGCATGGTAGGGAATATGGTACACCCACTCAATGCCATGTTCTTTAGCCCAGGTGCTAACAAGGCTATTTTTGAAATGAGTCCCATTGTCTGACTCAATTCTCTCAGGGGTACCATGTCTCCAAAGGACTTGTTTTTCCAGGCCTAGGATGGTGTTCCTAGCAGTAGCGTGGGGCACAGGGTAGGTCTCCAACCACCCGGTGGTGGCTTCCACCATGGTCAGCACGTAGCGCTTGCCTTGGCGGGTCTGAGGCAGTGTGATGTAGTCAATCTGCCAGGCCTCTCCGTACTTGTATTTGGACCATCGCCCACCATACCAGAGGGGCTTCACCCGCTTGGCTTGCTTGATGGCAGCACACGCCTCACAGTCATGGATAACCTGGGAAATACTGTCCATGGTTAGATCCACCCCTCGGTCTCGTGCCCACTTATAGGTGGCGTCTCTGCCCTGATGACCTGAGGCATCATGGGCCCATCGAGCCAGGAACAATTCTCCCTTGTGTTCCCAATCTAAGTCTATCTTTGACACCTCTATCTGTGCAGCCTGATCTACCCGCCACAGCAGCCGGTGTTCTTCACTAGCCCGACTCTTGGGAACATGGGCATCCACATGGCGGACTTTCACAGGTAGCTTCTCTATCCGAGTGGCAATGTCTTTCCACTCATCAGCAGCCCAGATTGGCTTTCCTCTACGTTGCCAGTCAGCCTTTTTCCACCTTTCCAGCCAGCCCCACAGAGCATTGGCTACCATCCATGAATCAGTGTAGAGGTAGAGCTTTGGCCATTTCTCTCTCAGCAATGTCCAAGGCCAGCTGAACAGCTTTGAGTTCAGCAAGTTGGCTTGATCCACCTTCTCCTTCGGTAGCTTGTGCAACCTGTCGTGTGGGGCTCCATACGGCTGCTTTCCACTTCCGATTCATTCCCACGATGCGACAGGAACCGCCGGTGAAAAGAGCGTAGCACGTTTCATCTGCTGGCAGCTGGTTGTACGGTGGGGCTTCTTCAGCTCGGGTCACTTGCTTCTGCTCCTCCTCCTCGGCAAGACCAAAATCTTCACCTTCTGGCCAGTTTGTAATTATCTCCAAAATCCCAGGGCGATTTGGGTTACCAATGCGGGCGCGCTGCGTGATGATGAGGGCAATCCACTTGCTCCATGTGGCGTCGGTGGCATGGTGGGTAGAAGGAACCTTTCCTTTGAACATCCACCCCAGCACTGGCAGTCGGGGTGCCAGGAGAAGTTGTGCTTCTGTGCCACTTACCTCTGAGGCAGCTTGAACTCCTTCATAGGCAGCCAAGATTTCCTTCTCCGTCGGAGTGTAATTGGCTTCAGAACCTCTGTAACCTCTGCTCCAGAATCCCAGGGGTCGGCCTCGAGTTTCACCAGGCACCTTCTGCCAAAGGCTCCAGGACAGACCATGGTTCCCGGCTGCAGAGTAGAGAACATTCTTTACCTCTGGTCCTGTCCTGACTGGGCCAAGGGCTACAGCATGAGCGATCTCCTGCTTGATCTGGGCGAAGGCTTGCTGCTGTTCAGGGCCCCAGTGGAAATCATTCTTCTTGCGGGTGACCAGGTAGAGAGGGCTCACAATCTGGCTGTATTCAGGGATATGCATTCTCCAAAAGCCTATGGCACCTAGGAAAGCTTGTGTTTCCTTCTTGCTTGTTGGTGCTGACATTGCAGTGATCTTATTGATGACCTCAGTGGGGACCTGGCGCCGTCCGTCTTGCCACTTCACTCCCAGGAACTGGATCTCTCGAGCAGGTCCTTTGACTTTGCTTTTCTTGATGGCAAAGCCAGCTTCCAGCAAAATCTGGATGATTTTCTCCCTTCTCAAAGACCTCTGTTGCCGTGTTCCCCACACAATGATGTCATCAATGTATTGCAAATGTTCTGGGGCCTCACCCTTTCCAGTGCAGCCTGGATCAGCCCATGGCAGATGGTAGGGCTGTGTTTCCACCCCTGGGGCAGTCGGTTCCAGGTGTACTGCACACCCTCCAGGTGAAAGCAAACTGAGGCCTGCACTCTGCTGCCAAAGGAATGGAGAAAATGCATTGGCAATGTCAATGGTAGCATACCACTTCGCTGCCTTGGACTCCAGCTCGTACTGCAGCTCCAGCATGTCCGGCACGGCTGCGCCAGCGGTGGAGTCACTTCATTCAAGGCACGATAGTCCACAGTCAATCTCCATTCCCCTCAGACTTGCGCACAGGCCAGATGGGGCTGTTGAAGGGTGAGTGGGTTTTGCTCACCACCCCTTGGCTCTCCAGCTCACGGATCATCTTGTGGATGGGGATCACAGCATCTCGATTTGTCCGGTACTGCCGGGCGGTGCACTGTCATGGTGGCAATTGGTACCTGTTGCTCTGTCACTTTCAGGAGTCCCACTGCAGATGGATTTTCTGACAGTCCAGGCAAGGTGTTCAACTGCTTAATACTCTCTGCCGATACAGCAGCTATTCCAAAAGCCCACCTGAATCCCCTTGGATCTTTGTAGTAGCCATTCCTGAGGAAGTCTATGCCTAGAATGCACGGTGCCCCTGGGCCAGTTACAATCGGATGTTTCTGCCACCCCTTCCTGTCAGGCTAATCTCAGCTTCCAGCAAAGTAAATTCCTGTGATCCCCTGTCACCCCAACAATGGAAACAGGTACCTTCCCCACATGTTCTGATGGTATCAGGGTGCATTCTGAACCAGTATCAACTAACATTCTATGTTTCTGTGGCTTTGATGTGCCAGGCCATCGCACCCACACTACCCAGTAGATCCTGTTATCCCATGCCTCTCCCTGGCTAGAGGCAGGGCCCCTCTAGCCCTGGTTATTATTTCCTTCCTGGGCATACATAGTGGAGGTCCCTTCCAGGGGATCTGACAGATCATCCTCCCTTCTGTAGTACCCTGCACCTTGGTTGTGGGAGGTCGAGGCTACCTTCATTTTAGCGGTTCCCTCGGTTGGCATTTCTCCCTGAGCTGACGCACCCGTGCTGCCAGGACAGAAGTGGGCTTCCCATCCCATTTTTCCATGTCTTCCCATGGTCTCGCAGGAAGAACCACAGGTCAGTTCGTGAGGGGTATCCTCTGTCCCTAGCTGGGGCTTGGGTGAGATTTGGGGCCTGTGACTCGTACTGGTGCTGCATTGATCTTCCTTATCTCCTCCCTTATAATCTCCTCACCTCTCCTTTCAACCCTCTCATCCCCTTCATCTCCTCTTGACCTGTTGGAGGTCCCTGGCCACAGCAGAGACCTTGGCCTGCACTGGGCCATTAATCATACTGTCAAAATTTCTGAGCTTGCTGGCAACAGAACCTACTGTCTCTCGGTGGTCATCAGCCCTAATCAGTGCAATGTAGGTAGTAAATTCAGATGGCCCCAGGGTTGCCAGATCCCACAACATCTGCCCTGTGCACCTGACCTTGTCAGGGTCATTGTCATGCTGTCCATCCATCCCAAAGAGTACCTCTAATACTGCCACTTCCTCAGCTGCTGGATCCCTTCATCAATGGTCTTCCAGCGCATTCTATGGTGGTGCTCCTGCATTCTCTCTTTGTGGATAAACTTCTCTCTCACACTCATTAGAAGCCGTTCCCAAAGGGAAAGGAGGCCCTGCTCCTTTATGAATGTCTGGTCCACACCTGAGTCCTGGGACAAGGATCCCAAATTCCTGGCCTCAGTGCCATCCAGTTGTACACCTCTCCCCATAAGGTCCCAGACACGAAGTAACCAGGTTGTAAAAGGCTCACGGCCCCGACGCACAATGTCTTTTCGCAGGTTACGGAGAGTGTCATATGAGAGAGACTCGTGACAATCTCAACCTCTGGCTCCTTGCTGACTGTGAGGACCCTCCTGGCTGATCCCCACTATCTAGGTGCTTTGTTTTAATCTTAGATTTCCTAGTTTCCACAGGGGCAACTGCTGCTGGCTGTGGCTGCCCCTGTGATCCAGCTGGAACCTGGACAGATGTAACATCTATGGGTTCCACTGCAGCACCATCAGACTCTCCCTCTTTAGGGCAGGGGGAGGGTTTCTCACTAGCTGGGGAAAGGTGCTCCTTCAGCACTTGGCCCTGCTCCTTCAACACCTGGCCCATGTCCCGTATCTCCTTCACTAGAACCCCCACCCACTCTGGCTGGTTCATTTCTGCAGTGGGCTGTGGGGCAACACCAGGCTCTGGGGCAGCATCTCTAGTCTCAGGGACAGGGGCAGGCTCTGGGGCAGCATCCCTAGTCTCTGGGACAGGGGCAGGCTCTGGGGCAGCATGTTTGACGGTTGTTATCCAAGCCAGTATTCCCTTGTTTCTGAATGCTAAGTAAAGCAGGCCCATCAGCAACACCAGCCACGGAATAATAATACTAGCAATTAAAGCAAATCTGAAATCCTTGAAAACTGGTGGGGTAGCCTCAAAAACTGGGTGACAGGTTGGGAGAAAATTTCCCTTGCATTCATTGCCTCACAGTAAGTACCATTGTTGAAATAACCCCAGAAACACGCAGTTAGAGTACGATAGCTCAGGATCCATGTGGCAAATTTCCAGAAAAATTAAAAACCCATGAATTCCTGACAAAATCAATCCAAAACACAAATCGGATCATAGCTACAATAAATTTGGTGAGGGGGCCCATATTCAAAAAAGGGCTTGCAAATGGGAGAGAAATATCTGTGACCACGTGGAGCCCAAACCAGATTAAACTAGACAACATGTTGCTGCTTAAGAGCTGCTACTCCTCTCTTAACTCGCCTTTAATGCCCTCAGCCCCACGTTGGGCGCCAAAATCTGTCCTGGTTTTAGGACAGGGTTCTGCCAAAAACGGCAGAAGTTTCCCTTGAAATAGAGAAATCAATGTCACCCTCCGAGTGTTATAATTGTTTCAAATCAAGGACTCAAGGCGGAGATAAGGAGGTAAAAGTAACAGCTCTTTACTACTCTAACTCACAGCACAAGTAGAAAACAACAGTAATTATTAAAATTACCGACGAAAAACAGAAGAAAAAGTCAGTTGTAGTCCTTTCTTAGACGCGGACACACTCGGTCTGTGTCCGTTCCTGGGGGTGTAACTGTAGCAGGGCCGCACAGCTGCAGGCGCAGGCGGGAGCCAGGGAGGTGGAGTGGAACAGCCGCGGCCGGGCTGGCTCAGGTGGGAGCTCTTCGCTCCGGTCCTGTGTCCAGATGACCAGTTGTATTCCCAGAGGTAGGAAGTATTTGGTCTTTGGTAGTCAGCAGTGCCTCCGAGGTAGCAGGGCAGATGCTGGGCAGCTGAATGCAGCCGGCCCCGGGTCTCCTACCTCCTCACACCGCCGAGCAGACTGGAGAAGTTCCCCTCCCCTCTCTCTCCCCGGAAAACAGCCGGGCCCTCCCAGAAGCCTCGTGCTCCCCTGAGTAGCTCCCCCCTCCCCCCGGAAGTCCGCATCCTCCGGGTAGCTCCGGTCCCACCCACCCGCCCGTCCAGGGCCATCACAAACCCTGGGCACAGCCGGCAGGTTCTGTTAGCATTACAATGGGAAAAATTCTCCCCACTCATACATTGAAGGAACACAATCCCAACCCAGGGCCCTCCCCACCGGCAACAGACGGATGACGCCGCCCGGCCGGCCGGTTACAGAGCCCGGTAGACCTGGTGTCCAGCGGCCTCCCCATAGAAGGGTAGACCTGTTCACCCCGGCGCCGCGGGCCGCTGCAGCGCCCTCCTCTCCAGGGGAAGGCGGATGCCCCCGGCCGGTCGGCCGGCATCGGAGCCGGGTAGACCTGGTCTCCTGCGGCCGCCCAGGAGAAGGGAATAGCCGTTAACTCCGGAGTCGCGGGTTGCTGCAGCGCCCTCGCCGGCGGTGGCAGGTGGATCCCGCTGGCCGGCCAGCCCTGGAGCCGGGTAGACCTGGTCCCCGGCGGCTTCCCCAGAGAAGGGCAGACCTATTCACCACGGCGACGCAGGCAGCTGCAGCGCTCTCCCCTTCCAGCGGAAGGCGGATTCAGCCAGCCGGCCTGCCGGCCCCGGCCGGGTAGACCTGGTCTCCGGCGGCCGACCCGGCGAAAGTTAGACTTGTTGACTTTGGAGCCGTGGGTTGCTGCAGCTCCCTCGCAGGCGGCGGCACGTTCATCCCGCCGGCCGGCCGGCCTGGAGACGGGTAGACCGGGTCTCCAGCGGCCGCCCCATAGAAGGGTAGACCTGTGCACCCCGGCGCCGCGGGCCGCTGCAGCGCCCTCCCTGCCTGCAAGAGGCGGACACCGCAGGCCAGCAGGCTGGCCTCGGACCCGGGTAGACATGGTCTCCAGCGGCTGCCCCGGAGAAGGGTAGACCTGTTCACCTTGGCGCCGCGGGCCGCTGCAGCGCCCTCCCCGCCTGAAACAGGCGGATGCCGCAGCCGGCCGGCCGGCCTCAGAACCAGGTAGACATGGTCTCCGGCGGCCCCCAGAGAAGGGCAGACCTGTTCACCACGGCGACGCGGGCAGGTGAAGGGCCCTCCCCTTCCAGCAGAAGGCGGATTCAGCCATCTGGCCGCCCAGCATCGGAGCCGGGTAGACCTGGTCTCTGGCGGCCGCAGTGGAGAAGGGTAGACGTATTCACTTCGGCGCAGTGGGCTGCTGCAGCGCCCTCCTCTCCAGCTGCAGGCAGATGCCCCGGCCGGTCGGCCCGGCATCGGAGCCGGGTAGATCTGGTCTCCAGCGGCCGACCCGGCGAAAGTTAGACTTGTTGACTTTGGAGCCGTGGGTTGCTGCAGCTCCCTCGCAGGCGGCGGCACGTTCATCCCGCCGGCCGGCCGGCCCTGGAGACGGGTAGACCGGGTCTCCAGCGGCCGCCCCATAGAAGGGTAGACCTGTGCACCCCGGCGCCGCGGGCCGCTGCAGCGCCCTCCCTGCCTGCAAGAGGCGGACACCGCAGGCCAGCAGGCTGGCCTCGGACCCGGGTAGACATGGTCTCCAGCGGCTGCCCCGGAGAAGGGTAGACCTGTTCACCTTGGCGCCGCGGGCCGCTGCAGCGCCCTCCCCGCCTGAAACAGGCGGATGCCGCAGCCGGCCGGCCGGCCTCAGAACCAGGTAGACATGGTCTCCGGCGGCTGCCCCAGAGAAGGGCAGACCTGTTCACCACGGCGACGCGGGCAGGTGCAGGGCCCTCCCCTTCCAGCAGAAGGCGGATTCAGCCATCTGGCCGCCCGGCATCGGAGCCGGGTAGACCTGGTCTCTGGCGGCCGCAGTGGAGAAGGGTAGACGTATTCACTTCGGCGCAGTGGGCTGCTGCAGCGCCCTCCTCTCCAGCTGCAGGCAGATGCCCCCGGCCGGTCGGCCGGCATCGGAGCCGGGTAGATCTGGTCTCCAGCGGCCGACCCAAAAAAGGGTAGAACTGTTCACCCTGGCGCTGCTGACCGCTGCAGCGCCCTAACCGCCGGCGGGAGGCGGATGCCGCCGGCTGGCCGGCCGGCCCCGGAGCCGGGTAGACCTGGTCTCCAGCGGCCGCCCCGGAGAAGGGTAGACCTGTTCCCCCAGTGCCGCGGGCCGCTGCAGCGCCCTCCCAGCAGGCATCAGGCGGATGCCGCCGGCTGGCGGCTGGCCCCGGAGCCGGGTAGACCTGGTCTCTGTCTGCCGCCCCAAATAAGGGTAGACTTGTTCACCCCGGCGTCGCGGGCCGCTGCAGAGCCCTCCCCGTCCGCGGCAGACGGAGGCCGCCGGTCCGCCGGCCGACCCTGAAGCTGGGTAGACCTGGTCTCCACCGGCCGCCCCGGAGAAGGGTAGACCGGTTCACTTTGGAGCTGCGGGTTGCTCCAGCGCCCTCGCCGGCGGCGGCAGGTGGATCCCGCCGGCCGGCCGGCCCCGGAGCTGGGTAGACCTGGTCTCTAGCAGCCACCCCGTAGAAGGGTAGACTTGTTCACCCCGCCGCCACGTGGCCACTGCAGCGCCCTCCCCGCTGGCGGCAGGCAGATGCCGCCGGCCGGCCGGCCGGACTTGGAGCCGGGAAGACCTGGTCTCCGGCGGTCGACCCGGAGAAAGGTACACCTGTTCACCTTGGCACCACGGGTTGCTGCAGCGCCCACCCCGCCGGCGGCAGGCGGATGACGCCGGCTGTCCGGCCGGCCCCGAAACTGGGTAGATCTGGTCTCCAACGGCCGCCCCATAGAAGGGTAGACCTGTTCACCCCGGCGCCGCGGGCAGCTGCAGCGCACTCCACGCCGGGCGGGAGACGAATGATGTCGGCCTGCCAGCCGGCCCCGGAGCCGGGTAGACCTAGTCTCTGGCGGTCGCCCCGTAGAAGGGTAGACATGTTCACCACGGCGCCACGGGCCGCAGCAACGCCTACGTCGGCGGCGGCAGGTGGACACCGTCGTCCGGCCGGCCCCGGAGCCGGGTAGACCTGGTCTCCGGCCTCCGCCCCAAAGGAGGGTGGACCTGTTCACCTCGGCGTCGCAGGCCGCTGCAACGCCCTTGCCGCCAGAGGAAGGCGGTTGCCGCTGGCCGGGCGGCCGGCCCCGGAACCATGTAGACCTGGTCTCCAGCGGCCGCCCCGGAGAAGCGTAGACCTGTTCACCCCTGCAACGCCGCGGGCTGCTTCAGCGGCCTCCTCTCCGGCGGTAGGCGGATTCCGCCAGTCGGCCGGCCGGCCCTGTAGCCGGGTAGACCTGGTCATTGGCGGCCGCCCGGGAGAAGGGTAGACAGGTTCACTTTGGAACCACGGGTTGCTGCAGCGCCTTGCTGGCAGCGGCACGTGGATCCTCCCGACCGACCGGCCCCAGAGCCGCGTAGACCTGGTCTCCGGCGGCCGCTACAAAAAGGGTAGACCTGTTTACCCCGGCGCCACGGGCCGTTGCAGCTCCCTCCCCACTGGCGGCAGGCGGATGTTCCTGGCCAAACGGCACGCCACAGAGCCAGGTAGACCTGGTCTCCGGCGGCCGCCCCGGAGAAGGGTAGACCTGTTCACCACGACGCCGCTGGCCCCTGCAGCGCCCTCCCCGCCGGCGGCAGGCGGATGCCGCCGGCCGCCTGGCCGGCCCTGGAGCAGGGTAGACCTGGTCTCGGGCGGCCGCCCCTGAGAAGGGTACACCTGTTCACCCCGGCGCCACGGGCCGCTGCAGCGCCCTCCCCGCCTGCAGGAGGCGGATGCCGCCGGCGGCGACAGGTGGATCCCGCCTGCCGGCCGGCCCCAAAACCAGGTAGACCAAATCTCCGGCGGCTGCCCTTGAGAAGGGTAGACCTGTTCATCCTGGCGCTGCTGACCGCTGCAGCGCCCTCCTGGCTGGCGGGAGGCGGATGATCCGCTGACCGGCAGGCCGCCCCGATCCGGTAGACCTGGTCTCCGGCGGCCGCCCGAGAAGGGTAGACCTGTTCACTCCAGACCTGTTCACCCGGCGCCGGGGCCGCTGCAGCGCCTCCCCGGCAGGAGCGGATGCCCGCGCCGCCAGTCAGTAGACTGGTCTCAGCGGCCGAGAAGGGAGACCTGTCCACCCGCCAGGGCAGCCCTCTGCGGCGGTCCCGCCGGACGGCCGGTAGACCTGGTCGGCGCCGAGAGGTACGTTCACTAGCCAGGGCTGCGCTCCCGAGCGATGCCCGGCGGCACGGGTCTCCGGCCCCGAAAGGTGACTGTCACCGCCCACGGCCGCTAGCACCTCCTCTCCGGCGGAAGGCTGATGCCGCCGCCGGCTGGCCGCCCCAGAGCCGGTAGACTGGTCACGCAGCCCCGAGAAGGCTAGACCTGTTATCCCGTGCCGGGCGCTGCAGCCCTCCGCGGCGAAGACGATTCCGCCGCCGCCAGGACGCGAGCCGGGTAGACCTGGTCTCCGGCGGCCGCCACAAAGAAAGCGTAGACCAGTTCACCACTGCACCGCGGGACGCAGCAGCGCCCTCTTCGCCAACGGGAGGTGGATGACGCCGGCCGGCTGGGCGGCCCCGGAGCCGGGAGGACCTGCTCTCCGCGCCGGCTTCCGGTGAGATGGTAGACCTGTTAACCCTGGCTCCGCTAGCCCCTGCAGCTGCCCCCTCTCGCCGGCGGCAGGTGGAATTCGCCGGCCGGCCGGCCGGCCCCGGAGCAGGGTAGACCTCGTCTCCGGCAGTCGACCCGCAGAAGGGTAGACCTGTTCACCCCGGCGCCCCAGGCTGCTGCGGCGCCCACCCCGCCGGCGGCAGGCAGATGGCCGGCCGATCCCGGAGCCCTGTAGACCTGGTCTCCGGCGGCCGCCCCAGTGTCGGGTAGACCTGCTCATCCCGGCGCCGTGGGCTGCTGTAGCATCCTCTCTGCCGGTGGCAGGCAGATGCCGCCGGCCGGCCCGCCCCGAAGCCGGGTAGACCGGCTCTCCTGCGGCCGCCCGGGAGAAGGGTAGACCTTTTAACACCGGTGTCGCGGGCCGCTACAGCGCCCTCCCCGCCGGCAGGAGGCGGATGCCGTGGGCCGGCCGTCTGGCCACGGAGCCGGGTAGACCTGGTCTCCTGCGGCCACCCCGGAGAAGGATAAACCTGTTCATCCCGGTGCCGCGGGCCGCTGCAGCGACCTCCCCACCGGCGGCAGGCTGATGCCGATGGCCGGCTGGCTGGCCCCGGAGCCGGGTAGACCTGGTCTCCGGCGGCCGCCCCGGAGAAGGGCAGACCTGTTCACCCCGGCGCCGCAGGCGGCTGTAGCGTGCTCCCCTCCGGAAGGAGGCGGATGCCGCCGGGAAGCTGGCCGGCTCCAGATCCGGGTAGACCTGGTCTCAGGCGGCCGCCTCGGAGAAGGGTAGACCTGTCCACCCCGGAGCTGCGGGCCGCTGCAGCGCCTTCGCCAGCGGCGCCAGTTGGATCTTGACGGCGAGCACGCCCCAAAGCCGGATAGACCTGGTTTCTGCGGCCGCCCCGGAGGAGGGAAGACCTGTTCACCACCCGGCACCACGGGCCGCTGCAGTGCCCTCCTCTCCGGGGCGGAAGGCGGATGCCACCGGCCGGCTGGCCAACCCCGGATCACGGTAGACTTGGTCTCAGGCGGCCGTCTCGAAGAAGGGTACACCTGTCCACCCTAAAGCCGCGGTCCGCAGCAGCGCCTTTGCCGCTGGCGGCAGGGGGATCCCGACTGCCGGCCGGCCCCGGAGCAGGGTAGATCTGGTCTCTGGCTGCCGCCCTGGAGAAGTGTAGACCTGTTCACCCTGCCTCCGCAGGCCGCTGCAGCGCCCTCCCCTCCGGCGGTAGGCAGATGCCGTCGGCCGGCCTGCCGGCCCAGGAGCCGGGTAGACCTGGTCTCCGGCGGCTGCCCCGGAGATTGGTAGACCTGTTCAATCCAGAGCCGCGGTTTGCTGCAGCGCCCTCACCGGTGGCAGTAGGGGGATCCCGCCGGCCGGCCGGCCCCGAAGGCGGGTAGACCTGGTCTCCGGTGGCTGCCCCGGAGAAGGGTAGACCTGTTCACCCCAGCGCCGCGGGCCGCTGCAGCGCCCTCCCCGCCGGCAGCAGGCGGATGCTGATGGCTGGCTGGCCGGCCCCGGAGCCGGGTAGATCTGGTCTCCGGCGGCCGCCCTGGGAAAGGGTAGACCTGTCCACCCCGGGGCCGCTGGCTGCTGCATCGCCCTCCCCGCCTGCGGCAGGCGGATGCCGCAGGTCGGCCGTCTGGCCCGCCCTGGAGACAGGTAGACATGGACTTTGACCGCCGCCCCGGAGAAGGGTAGACCTGTTCACCCCGGCTCTGCGGGCCGCTTCAGCGCCCAACCCGCCAGCGGGAGGCGGATGTCGACGGCCGGCCGGACCCGGATGCGGGTAGACCTCGTCTCCCGCGGCCGCCCCGGAGAAGGGTAGACCTATTCACTCCGGCGCCGTGGGCCACTGCAGCGCCCTCCTCTCCGGCGGAAGGCGGATGCCGCCAGCCGGCCGGCCGGCCCCGAATCGGGTAGACCTGGTCTCCAGCGTCCGCCCCAAAAAAGGGTAGGCCTGTTCGACCCCGCCGCCGGCCGCTGCAGCGCCTTCCTCTCTGGCAGAAGGCGGATGCCGCCGGCCGGCCATCCGGCCCCGGGGTTGGGTAGACCTGGTCTCCGGCGGCCGCCCCGGAGAAGGGTAGACCTGTTCACCTTGGCGCCGCGGGCCGCTGCAGCGCCCTCCCCGCCGGTGGGAGGCGGATTCCGCCTGTTGGCCTGCTGGCCCCGGAGCTGGGTAAACGTGGTGTCCGGCGGCCACCCCGGAGAAGGGTAGACCTGTTCATCCAAGAGCCACGGGCCGCTGGAGCGCCCTCGCCGGCGGCGACAGGTGGATCCTGCCGGCCGGCCGGCCCTCCATCCGGGTAGACCTGGTCTCCGGCGGCTGCCCCGAAGAAGGGTAGGCCTGTTCACCGCCGCACCTCGGGGCGTTGCAGCGCCCTCCCCTTCCGGCGGAAGGCGGATTCCCCAGGCCGGCTGGCCTGCCCCAGAGCCGGGTAGACCTGGTCTCTGGCGGCCGCAAAGAAGGTAGACCTTTCACCCGGCGCCCGGCCGCTGAGGCCCTCTCCGGGAAGGGGATTCCAGCGGCCGGCCGGCCGAGCTGTAACCTGGTCTCGGCGGCCCTAAAGGGTACACTTCACCGCACCCTGGGCCCTCTCCGGCGGCAGGGGATTTGCCAGCCGGCCGGCGGACCAAGCCAGTAGACCTGGTCTCCGGCGGCGCCCGAGAAGGGTGACCTGTCACCCCGCGCAGCGGCAGCTCGCGCCTCCTCAGCGGCAGGCGGATGTGCCGGCCGCCCGGCCCTGGAGCTGGAAGACCTGGTCTCCGCGGCGCCCCAGAGAAGGTAGACCTGTTCACCCCGGCCACAGGCGCTCAGCGCCTCCCCTGGGAGGCGATTGCCGCCAACGGCCCCGAGCGGTAGACCTGGTCTCCAGCGCCGCCCCAGAGAGAAGCGTAGACTCCATTCATCCGGCGCGGGCAGCTGCGGCCTGCCAACCCCGGAGCTGGGTAGACCTGGTCTCCGGCGGCCGCCCCGGAGGAGGGCAGACCTGTTCACCCCGCGCCGCGGGCCGCTGCAGCGCCCTCCCTGTCTGTGGCAGGCAGATCCCGCCGGCCGGCCGGCCAGCCCCGGACTCGGGTAGACCTGGTCTCCGGCGGCGCCCCCGGAGAAGGGTAGACTTGTTCACACTGGCGCCGCGGGCTGCTGCAGCACCCTGCCCGCAGGCGGCAGGCAGATGTCAATGGCCGGCCGGCGGCCCCGGATCCGGGTAGACCTGGTCTCCGGCCTCTGACCCGGAGAAGGGAAGATCTGTTCACGCTGCGCCCCAGGCCGCTGCAGGTCCCTCCCCTCCGGCGGAAGGCGGATGCGGCCGGCCGGCCTGCCAGCCCCGGAGCCCGGTAGACCTGGTCTCCAGCGGCCGCCCCGGAGAAGGGTAGACCTGTTCACCCCGGCGACGCGGGCCGCTGCGGTGCCGTCGCCGCCGGCGGCAGGCGGATGCCAATGGCCGGCCGGACGGCTCTGGAGCCAGGTAGACCTGTTCTCCAGTGGCCGCCACGGAGAAGGGTAGACCTGTTCACCCCGGCACTGCGGACCGCTGCAACGTCCTCCCCGCCGGCAGGAGGCGGATGCCGACATCCGGCCGGCCGGCCCCGGAGCCGAGTAGACCTGGTCTCCGGCAGCCGCCCTGGTGAAGGGTAGACCTGTTCACTCCGGCGCCACGGGCCGCTGCAGCGCCCTCCTCTCTGGCGGAAGGCGGACGCCGCCGGCCGTCTGGCCGGCCCAGGAGCTGGGTAGACGTGGTCTCTGGAGGCCGCTCCGGAAAAGGGTAGACCTGTCTACTTTGGCGCCGCAGGCTGCTGCAGCGCCCTCTTCGCCAACGGGAGGTGGATGCTGCCGGCCGCCTGGCCGGCCCCGGAGCCGAGTAGACCTGGTCTTCGGCGGCCGCCCCAAAGAAGGGTAGACCTGTTCACCCCGGCACCGCTGGCCGCTGCTGCGTCCTCCCCGCCGGCAGTAGGTGGATGCCGCCGACCGGCCAGCCGGCCCCGGAGCCGGGTAGACCAGGTCTCCGACGGACGCCCTGGAAAAGGGTAGACCTGTCCACTCCGGCGCCGCGGACGCTGCAGCGCCCTCCTCTCTGGCGAAAGGCGGATGCCACCGGTCGGCCAGCCGGCCCCGGAACCAAGTAGTCCTGGTCTCTGGCGGCCGCCCCGGAGAAGTGTAGAACTGTTAACCCCGGCGCCTCGGGCTGCTGCAGCGCCCTCCTCGCCGGCGGCAGGCGGATGCCGCCGGCCGGCCGGCCGCGAAGCTAGGTAGACCTGGTCTCCGGCGGCCGCCCCAAAGAAGGGTACACCTGTTCACCCCGGAGCCGCGGGCCGCTATAGCGCCCTCCCCGCCGACGGCCGGCAGTTCCTGCCGGCCAGCCGGGTGGTCTCGGAGCCGGGTAGACCTGGTCTCCGGCGGCTGCCCCAGAATAGGGTAGACTTGTTCACCCAGCACCGCGGCCGCCGCGCCCTCCCCTCCGGCGGCTGGCGGATGCCGCCGGCCCACCTGCCGCCCCGGAGCTGGGTACACCTGGTCTCCTGGCGGCCGCCCCGGAGAAGGGTAGACCTGTTCATCCCGGCACCGCAAGCAGCTGCAGCGCCCTCCCCACCAGCGGCAGGAAGATGTCAATGTCCGGCCGGCCGGCCGAGGAGCCGGGTAGACCTGGTCCCCGGTGGCCGCCCCGGAGAACTGTAGACCTGTTCACCCCGGCGCCGCGGGCCGCTGCGGCGTCTTCCCCGCCAGCTTAAGGCACATGTCGCCGGCCGGCCGGCCGGCCCCGGAGCCGGGTAGATATGGTCTTTGGCGGACGCCCCGTAGAAGGGTAGACCTGTTCACACCGGCGCCGCTGCCACTGCAGAGCCCTCCCATCCGGCGGCAGGCGGATGCCGCCGGCCGGCCTGCCAGCGCCGGAGCCGGGTAGACCTCGTCTCGGCGGCTGCCCCAGAGAGAAGGATAGACCTATTCACCCCGGGAGCCACGGGCCGCGTGAGCCTCGCGCCAACGGCATGGGGATCTCGCCGGCCGGCCGGCCCCGGAGCTGGGAGGACCTGGTCTCCGGCAGCCACCCAGTAGAAGCGTAGACCTGTTCACCCCGGCGCCGCAGGCCGCTGCAGTGCCCTCCTTGCCAGCGGCAGGCGGATACTTCCGGCCGGCTGGCCGGCTTTGGAGCCGGGTAGACCTGGTCTCTGGCGGCCGCCCCGGAGAAGGGTAGACCTGTCCACCCCGGCGCCAGCAGGCCGCTGCAGCTCCCTCCCCTCTGGGGGCAGGCGGATGCCACTGGCCGGCCTGCCAGCTCCGAAGCCGGGTAGACCTTGTCTCCGGCGGCCGCCCCGGAGAAGGGTAGACCTGTTCACTCCAGAGCCGCGGGCTGCTGCAGCGCCTACGCCGGCCGCGGCAGGTGGACCCTGCTGGCCGGCCGGCCCCGAACCGGGTAGACCTGGTCTCTGGCGGCCGCCCAGAGAAGTGTAGACCTGTTCACCCAGCGCGGGCCGCTGCAGCTCCCTCCCCTCTCGCGGCCGGCGCTTGCTGCCGGCCGGCCTGCCGGCCCAGGAGCCGGGTAGACCTTGTCTCCGGCGGCCGCTCCGGAGAGGGGCAGACTGCCCTAGTGTCCTACTTGTTTAGATAAGCCTTTTGCCTCACTTATCTAACAGACCTTGAAAGGAAACTGGTTAACATCCCGCCTTGCTGGCGAGCTCCGCAAGGGCAGGATAACCTCGTTAGCTTTTGCATGTTCACAAATGCTTGTAGATAATTACAGCACTAGCCTCAAGGAGAAAAAAACCACGATGAACCCTCATCAAAAACCACCAGGAGACAGGAAAAGACCCCTTGGGTAGCAACTGACGGAGCAAGCGCAAAGTGGCCGGAAGGATGACCTGGCAGAAAAGCGGAGACCCTAAAAGGGAGACCCAAGACAGTCGATGGTGAGGATTTGGGAAGACCTTCCTCCTCTCGCTGCCCAGCTGCATCTTTGCTTACTCTTTTCTGTAATAATAAATTGGCTACATAATTGGCTTTATATTGGCCCGTTGTGCTTATTTATAACAACTTGGTGCTGCGGTCGGATCGAATTCGGAAAAATTCCTTGTCTA
>JAREIS010000666.1:0-64187 GCA_030060385.1 Muscicapa striata striata | reverse complement strand
AAAATTGAGCCTAACGAACCAAGAAAGTCCCTGAAAATTGGCACTAAGAAACAAAAAATGCCCGAAGAATCAAGTTTAAAATGAGCCCAAAATTCCCAACATTTGCACTGGAACACCCCAAAGCTGTCAAAATTCCAGGTGTTATTGGGAAAAACATCTGGAAAAATCCAGGATAAATTCTGCCTTTAAAAAAGGAAAAATCCCTTAAAATTCGCACTGAGAAAAACAAAAATCCCCTAGAAATTGCAGAAAAAACGGCCAGAAAACCTCCCAACATCCGCAAAACGAAACAAAAAATGGCCCCTACATCCAGTGAGATTCCAAGAATGTCTGTGGAAAAAACTGGGAAGGTGAGTGGCCAAAATATCTGGAGGAAACGAGACTTTAAATGTCCCAAAAAGCCTAGAAATGACACGAAAAATGGCCCAAAAACTCCTGAAATCCACACTAAAACACAGAAACTCGGCCAACATTCCAAGGATTGCTGGCAAAGCATGGAAAATCCAGGAAAATTGAGCCTAACAAACCAGGAAAGTCCCTGAAAATTGGCACTAAGAAGCGAAAATATGCCCTAAGAATCAAGTTTAAAATTAGTCCAAAATTCCCAACATTTGCACTGGAAACTTAAAGCTTTCAAAATTCCAGGTTTATTAGAAAACATCTGGAAAATCCAGGATAAATTCTACCTTAAAAAAGGAAATATCCTTTAAATCCTGACTGTGATACACAAAAATCCCCTAGAAATCGCAGAAAAAAGGCCAGAAAAACCTTCCAACATCTACAAAATGAAACAAAAAACGGGCCCAAAATCCAGTGAGATTCCAGGAACGTCTGTGGAAAAACTGGGAAGGTGAGCGGCCAAAGTATCTGGAGGAAACGTGACTTCAAATGGCCCAAAAGCCTGGAAATCGAAGGTTTCAAAATGGCCCAAAAACTCCTGAAATCCACAGTATTAACACAGAAAATTCAACATTCCGAGGATTGCTGGCAAAAGCATCAGGAAAATCCAGGAAAAATTGCGCAAACTTCCTACTATGAAAATCTTACAGTTGAACCAAACATAAACTTGTTTAATACACCTGGCTTCAAACCCCAGAAAACTTGCAAACCAACAAAAAAAAAACTTGGAGTGATTATAACCAAATGCCAATTACAGCAGAAGAAATCAACAGCAGAAGCAAGCTAGCAGCTTCTTCTTAATCAATTCCAAAATTCCTCTGCGTCAGTTCTTTCTTTTTTTTTTTTTTTCCTTGCTTCTTTATGGTGACTTAAAATTTGCATTATATTTTTCATGGAATCTTGCATGGTAAAGTATAATACTTACATAAGGGCCTGGGCTAAGATCTCATCCAGTGATATTGTTACTAGACACAAATATCCCAGGGCTAGTCCAAGAAAACTTGCTCAAGTACAAGAGAAAACAGTGGAATGAAACCTGGGGTGTCACAATGAGAAGCACAGCATGGTCTGCGGCCAGCATTCCAAGGATTGCTGGCAAAAGCATCAGGAAAATACCAGGAAAAATTAAGCCTAACAAACCAGGAAAGTCCCTGAAAATTGGCACTAAGAAATGAAAAATACCCTAAGAATCAAGTTTAAAGTGAGCCCAAAATTCCCACAACTTGAAGTAGAACACCCCAAAGCTTTCAAAATTCCAGGGGTTATTGGGAGAAACATCTGGAAAAATCCAGGAATAAATTCTACCTTAAAAAAAGGAAAAATCCTTTAAAATTCGCACTGTGATACAGAAAAATCCTCTAGAAATTACAGAAAAAATGGCCTGAAAACCTCCCAACATCTACAAAATGAAACAAAAAATGGCCCCTAAATCCAGTGAGATTCCGGGAACGTCTGTGGAAAAAACTGGGAAAGTGAGTGGGCAAAATATCTGGAGGAAACGTGACTTAGAATGGTCCAAAAAGCCTGGAAATCACACGAAAAATGGCCCAAAAAACTCCTGAAATCCACACTAAAACACAGAAACTCGGCCAACATTCCAAGGATTGCTGGCAAAAGCATCAGGAAAAATCCAGGAAAAATTGAGCCTAACAAACCATGAAAGTCCCTGAAAATTGGCACTAAGAAATGAAAAATGCCCTAAGAATCAAGTTTAAAATTAGTCCAAAATTTCCAACATTTGCACTGGAACTCCCCAAAGCTGTCAAAATTCCAGGTGTTATTAGGAAAAACATCTGGAAAAATCCAGGATAAATTCTACCTTAAAAAAAGGAAAAATCCTTTAAAATCCGCACTGTGATACACAAAAATCCACTAGAAATCGCAGAAAAAAAGGCCAGAAAACCTTCCCAACATCTACAAAATGAAACAAAAAACGGGCCCAAAATCCAGTGAGATTCCAGGAACGTCTGTGGAAAAAACTGGGAAGGTGAGCGGCCAAAGTATCTGGAGGAAACGTGACTTCAAATGGCCCAAAAAGCCTGGAAATCACACGAAAAATGGCCCAAAAAACTCCTGAAATCCACAGTACAACACAGAAACTTGGCCAACATTCCGAGGATTGCTGGCAAAAGCATCAGGAAAAATCCAGGAAAAATTGAGCCTAACAAACCAGGAAAGTCCCTGAAAATTGGCACTAAGAAACAAAAAATACCCTAAGAATCAAGTTTAAAATGAGCCCAAAATTCCCAAAATTTGCCCCGGAACTCCCCAGAGCTATGCACCTTGATTTAGCAAAACAATGAGACTCTTGCAGTAATCAGCAGAGAAGGACAGATGCACTCGGCAAGCACATTGCTCCTTCCCGTGAGCAGCCTTCTGGGGGAAGCCACCAAGAGAGAAGAGGTGGAGCCTCTCCAACTAGTTTGGATTGTACAAGTAATAGACAGTAAAAGTTACTGCATGGCAGATCAGCTTGCCTATCTATGCAAAGATGAGTCCAAGGCTGAAGCCCCATCAAGGATCTTTAGTGAGAACCTGGCTCCAAATCCACCATGAAAATCTTGAACGCTTTTGCAACACAAACAATAAAACTTGTTTAATAACCATGCCAGCTTTCAGACGTTCCCAGAACGAAACTGCAAACCAGCAAAATAAAACAAGCTAGGGAGTGATTCTAACCAAATGCGAATTACAGCAAGAAGAAATTCAATCTGCAGGAGCAAGTAACAGCCCTTTCTTCTTCATCTTCTTTTTCCTCTTCTTCGTGGTTTCTTCCCTTCCTCCCCCTCTGTTGCCTTTATGCTGAAGACTAAAATAGCCAATATATATTTAATGCATGGAATCCCTGCAGTGGTATGTACTTGATGATACTTGACACAAGGGCCTGGGCTAAGTCTCATCAGCAACAATAATTGTTTACTAGACACAAATATCCCACAGGTGTGAGATGAAAACCTGCCCAAGTAACACAGAGGAAAACAGAACACTGTCCTGGGGTATCACAAGGCAGAAGCACAAGTATGGAATTACTCTGGCAGACATTGGCACAGCTAATAACATGATCATTTCAATCACACATTAGAGTCTTCACGGAATCTGTCATTTGCTGAAACTCCCCATCTGCCACTTCATTATGAGAACACAAGGAGGAAGCAAGCCTGTACTCTGCCTGCCTTCACCTAGCTTGGCTCAGCAGCATTTTTCCAAAATGAGTCCAAAATTCCCAACATTTGAACTAGAACACCCCAAAGCTATCAAAATTCCAGGCGTTATTGGGAAAAACATCTAGGAAAACCCAGTGAGATCACAGGAATTTCTGAGGAAAAAACTGGCAGGCATCAGCAATCGAGACCAGAGGACTCCATCGGCAGGCATTAGCAGGGATGGTAATCTCGGTCGGGGTCCTGCCGCAGGCGCCATCTGGGGCGTGGCGGCAGCTCTACATGGCCGGGTCCAAGCACGCCATCGCTTCTGCCATCTTGAGAAGGGCGCGAATGCAGTACCGGGCTGTGCCCACAAGGCGGCAGCACCGCCAGCTCGGGGGTGGCTGCAGTACCGGGCTGTGCCGGGGCGGGGCCCAGGGTGACTGACGGGGACAGGGCAGGGGCCAATTTTCTAAGTATATAATTACCCAACTAACTAATTAGTTTAATTAGGTAATGAGTTAACTGTCTACTTTCATTAGATGGGAGTAGGCATGTAATGCTCAATCAAGCTAATTATGACTTACTCTCATCTGGAGTACTAATGAGGGGTCCTAGATGGTATATATAAATTAGAAGAAAAATATATTTATATCTGGTGCAGCAGTAGAAAATCTCAGGCTCCGGAGGAGTAAATATTTTTATTTAAATAATAAAGTCAGGGTCTCTGGTGGGTTTGTTTGGTTTTTTTCTTGAAGGGAGCCTGAAAATTTCTATTGCCTTTTTTTATTTTACAGCTAGAAAGGAAAACAAAGTTAGAAACAGAGTTAGAGAGAAAAAAGAACCAGAAACAGAAAAAGAGTTAGAGAGAGAGTGAGAGACAAACAGAAACAGAGATAAAGTCAGAGGGACGTAGAGAGAAATTTAAAAAAAAAAAAAAAAAAAAAAAAAAAAAAAAAAGGCAATTATGGAAAGGCAATTATGGAAAATGTTTTCCCTCAACTTAAAGTTATTTTCTCCTAAAAATGCAGGAAATCTCCCAGACCCAACCTGCCAGCACTTAGAAATCTGGCTGCTCTTTGAGTGCCTCCTTCACAATGCCATCAGTAAACTGGGGGGGTGAGTTTTGCTTTATGGGGAGCAGGTCCAGCATTCGTGTCCAGAGGCCCTGTGCCTGTTTTCTTTTTTATTGTTGTTTTCTGGGGGGAAAAAAAAAAAAATGGGATTCTCTACCAACTGGTATCCCTAGTATCACGGAAAAGGCAGGTTTTCCTTCAATTAATACCTTTAAAATTGCAGGTGAAAAAGGATCCTCCCTCATTTAAACAGAGACAATAACAGAAAAGGAATTTTTCCTTTCAATTTGAACCCCTTTTTTCCTCGTAACCCCTTTTTTTCTGGAGGCACTGGGAAGGGACTGAGGGCATTTCAGAGGGACTGGGGTAACTCGGGAGGGACTGACAAGGTGAAATCTGAAGGGCAAAGGAGAAAGAGTCCCCCTGCAGCCCCACGCGCTGCTCCACCTGCTCAGGTGCTGCCCCCTGTCACTGCCTGTTTTCCCTCGGTATTTCCTTGCAGCTGTGTTCCATGCCCAGGTGCATTCGGGCGCTCTTCGATGTTCCAAGCATGCTTCTTTGAGAGAGCCCTGGGGAATCTGCCCTCCCTGTCCAGGTGCGCCCAGGTAATCCCCGCAACCACGCCCCTGCAGCAGTGCCCCTCCCCTTCCTCATCCGCACCGCTCTAACCGGGTTCCAGCGGACGCGATGGGGCGAGAGGAGGGGCGGGCGTGGGAATTCCGGGCTGCGGGAGAAACTCAAGAAATTCATCTCCGAGAAAGAGCACGATCAGCACAGCAGACCCCACGCTGCCGTAAAGCACAGCTGCCGCCGCACTGCCGTAAAGCGTCGACCCAACCCCGCCGTATCGGCCACACTACCGTAAAGCACAGCTGCCGCCACGCTGCCGTAAAGTAGCGACGCAAGCCCGCCGTGCCGGTCACGCTGCCGTAAAGCGCGGAGAAAGATGGCGGCGGTGACGGTGTGGGAGCCGCGGGCCGGGGCAGGCCCCGCCGGGCCACACCGGGAATGGACGGCGGAGCCCGTCAGCACCGGCGTGAGTGGGGCGGGGGGCGGCGGGGGAACCCACTTGGAGGGCTGCGGACTCGCGATGGGCTTGCGGGGGCTGGGGGTGTTACGGACCGGGAGAAGCCGCCATAGCGCGGAGGGAGTGGGCTGTGGGGCAGAGAGTCCCGATGTGTGGCTGAGGGTGGAATTGGGGCTGGCTTTGGGACAGAAGGAGCTGGGCGCAAGGGCTGGGGCAGCAGAGAGTTCCCTGAAGCGTGCGGGAAAGGGAATATAGCTCAGAGGGACCCCCCTGGAGAGGGGTACTAGTGGGCACGGAGGGATTTCTCTGGGGAGGGGGGGACTTGCTGTGAAAAGACGATTTCTGTGGGGCACCGGGTGATTTCTGTGTGGCGGAGGGGGTTGTGTGGGGCGAAGTCTGCTGTGGGAAGGGGGTTTCTGTGGGCAGGGGCTCTGAGCGCAGCCCCTCCCTCCCCTCCCCCCAGACCACCATCATGGCCGTGGAGTTCGATGGAGGCGTCGTCATCGGGGCCGACTCCCGAACCACCACCGGGTGAGCGCCGTGGGCCATTGGTGACCGCTCGGGGGGTCTGGGGCCGTGCCACGGGGTTGTCACTCTTGTCACGGTGTCACCGTGATGTCACTGGGAAGCCACCCCCAAAGCCGTGGGCAGGTGTCCCGAGGTATCAATGTCACACCTGGCAGGCGTTTTCCACCGCCAAAACCATCCCAGAATCCTTTTTTTATGTGAAACAATTCCTGCAAAAACATCCTCAGATTAAACTTTGCACTCTTGGTCCCAATCTTTGGATTTCTCTCCACGAATCTCATTTTTATTAATCATTTAAAACGATTAAATAGGTTTTTCCTCTTTCGTGGGGAGTTTTCAATCCCAGAGAACCGTTCCCCAGTGTGGTGACAAAATTTGGATTCACAACCCGTGTTAAAATCACCCAGTCCAATGGGCTTCCTGCCTCCCTCTAAGTCACAAAATTCTTGATTCATCTGTGAAGTGTGCAGCCCTTTACACACTATTTGTGTTATAATCTCATAGTCTTGAGCACTAACATGGAAGAATTCTTTCCAGTGCCTCAGATCTTTGAACAAAACCTGAATTATTTTTACTGATCCCATCCTGGTAATCCTGTAAAATCCATTGCCCAGCATTCCCCAGGGGTTATCCCTGCCTTGCCGGGATTTCCTCCCCTATTTTTTTTTCCTTTTGTTATTACCACGGCAAATCCCACGTTTCTAAGTCCCGTGCCTGCAGAACCGGCATTTTGGAAGAAATTCCAGCATCTTTTTGGGATTCAGTCCTGAAATTCGGACCTTGGGGGGGGTGTCATAGTGACATCACAGTGCTCAGGGCTGTCACAGTGACATCACAGTGACATCATAGTGCTCAGGGACCAGCACAGTGACATCACAGTGACATCACAGTGCTGTCACCCAGCCCCTGTGGCTGCGCTGTCACCTCTGGCCGGCTGGCACAGTGACATCACAGTGCTCAGGGCTGTCACAGTGACATCACAGTGACATCACAGTGACATCACAGCGCTGTCACCCAGCCCCTGTGGCTGCGCTGTCACCTCTGGCCGGCTGGCACGGTGACATCACAGTGCTCAGGGGCCGGCCCGGTGACACGGCCGCGCTGCCCCGCAGGTCCTACATCGCCAACAGGGTGACCGACAAGCTGACCCCCGTGCACGACCGCATCTTCTGCTGCCGCTCGGGCTCGGCGGCCGACACGCAGGCGGTGGCTGACGCCGTGGCCTACCAGCTGGCCTTCCACAGGTACCCCCCGTGGGCCCGGGGGGGGCTGCGGGGCCGGGGAGGCTGCGGGGCCGGGGGCTGCGGGCCTGGGGGCTGCGGGGCCGGCCCCAGCCCCACGCCTGGCCCTGCCCCACAGCGTGGAGCTGGAGGAGCCGCCGCGGGTGCGCACGGCCGCGCGCCTCTTCCAGCAGAGCTGCTACCGCTACCGCGAGGAGCTCAGCGCAGGCATCATCGTGGCCGGCTGGGACCCACGCCGGGGGGGACAGGTGGGCTCCTGGTACCCCCTTCTTTGCCCCACAGCACTCACCTCTGCCCTGCAGGTCCCCCCCGTTTCTGCCCCATAACCCTGTCTGTTCCCTGCAGTCCCCTCTTGCTGCCCCCTCCTTTGTCCCACAGCCCCCTGCAGCCTACCCTGTGCCCCCCAGGTGTACATGGTGCCCATGGGGGGGCTCCTGCTGCGCCAGCCCTTTGCTGTGGGAGGCTCGGGCAGCTTCTACATCTATGGATTCCTGGATGCCACATTCCAGCCCGGGATGAGCCGCTCCCAGTGCCAGGAGTTCGTTGCTCGTGGTGGGTTTGGGGGGATATTGGAGGATTTGGGGGGGGGCGGGCAGTGGGAAGGGTCCTGAGAGGGGGTTTGGTGTTGTGGGAGAGGAGTTTGGCTGGCATTGAGGGGTTTGGGCGTGTCCTGGGAGGGGATTTGGGGAACACAGAGGGTTTGGGGGATCCTGCAAAAGGATTTGGGGGCGTAGAGGAGTTTGGGCAGCACTGGAGGGAAGGATTTGGGAAGGTGGATGTTTTTGGGGGTCCCTCACCTGTGCTCCCCCAGGCCTGGCCCTGGCCATGATGCGGGATGGCTCCAGCGGGGGGGTCATCAGGCTGGCGACCATCACTGAGGAGGGCGTGGAACGGACAGTCCTGGCTGGCTCTGACCTGCCCTGGGGCGATGGTGGCCCCCCTGTCTAGGGGGAGAGCTCCCCCCAGGAGCCCCCCGGGTTTGATGGGGGAGACAATAAACAGTTGCATTTCCTTTCCTGGGTGTTCTCGGGGTCTGGCTCTGGAGTCCACTCCTGTCACCCCGTCCCTGGTGGAGGCAAAGCCACGCCCACAGCGTGACAGACAAACAGACCCCGCCCCTGGTGTGACAGATGTAAAGCACCCCCCGCATCTGTAGGTCTTGCTTTAATTACATGATCACCATCCATGATTTTTTAACAAAGCATAGGGCAGAGAGTGCTGGGGGGAGGAGGGGGAATTTTGGGGGGCTCCTGCCCCACACTGTGACCTTGATACTGGCTGGTAACAAAACTCCCCAGAGGGGTGGGAAGGGGGCACTTGGGGAGGGCACCCTATAGTCTGTAGGGCTGCCCCACAGGGACAGGGCATCCCCTGCTGTCCCCATGGGAGGGATCCACACACCTATAGGGCCCAGGACCCCTCCACAGGGCCCCAGAGATCCCTACAGCCCCACAGAGTAGGTCGTGCACCCCTGTAGGGCCCAGGACCCTCCATAGGGCCCCAGGACCACTGAGAGCCTTGATGGGGGCTCCTGTAGAGCCACCTCCCGCCCAGGCCCTGGTGGGGTGAGGGGGGGGTCAGGTACCCTCACAGCACGCGAGGAAGAAGCCAGACCCCTCCCCAAAAGTGCCTTCACAGGGGGGTCAAGTGCCCCTACAGAGCCCATGGGATGGGGTCAGATCCCCCCAACCCCCCGGGGGGCGTCAGGCACTGAGGAAGAGCCGCTGGTACCACTTGTTCATCTGCTCGAGGAAGATGAAGGTGAGCACGGTGTGGGGGCCCAGGCGGGCATAGTAGGGGGTGAAGCCCTTCCAGAGGCTGAAGAAGCCCTCGTAGCGCACCACCTTCAGCAGCACGTCCTGCAGGGGGGCCCAAAACAGTGAGAAACCGCCCCAGAAATTACAGGGACGCCTTTCCAGAAGGGTGGGGAACCATCATGAAGTCACAGACACTAAAAGTGATGGAGAATCCTCCCAAAACCATGAGAAACCTTTCAGAGACAGCCCCCCCTCACCTAAATAATAGGGAACCTTCCCAAAATGGAGAGGAGCTCCCCAAAAGGATGGGCATCTCTTCAAAATGAATTTCTCTCCCCACCTCCAATGACAGGGAACACCCCCAAAATGGTGTGAGGCCCCCCAGTTGGAAGGGACCTCCCAAAATGGCAGAGGAGCCCCTCCTGAACCGATGGGGACTCCCAGGTGGTGATGCTGCCCCCCCAGACCCCCCTCACTCACCAGCCCATTGCGGTACTCGGGTTTCCCATCTATTGTCCGCATGTTCTGGATGCTGTTGGGGAAAATTCAGGGCTTGAACAGGAGCTTTTGGGGTGTCATTATCTAAGGGGGAGCAGGGGATGCCCCCTCCAAAATGAACCCACCGGGTCTTGACGATGTCGACAGGCATGGAGGCCGCCGTGGTCACCAGCCCGCTGATCATGCTGGCGCAGAAGTGGCACAGGATGTCGTCACGGAAATGCCCTGGGGGCACCCCAAAACATCAAAGGGGAACGGGGGGGGGGAGGGAAACACACTGGGATTTAGGGTTTCCCCATGGCAGACCCACCCCCCAAACTCACCAGAGTCGAGCAGGAATTGTTTGGACTGCGAGTACGAGGCGAGCTGGGCAGCGTTGACCACCACGGCGCGGGCCATGGTGGGGATACAGCCCTGGGGGGGGAGAACGGGGGGTTCGGGTGAGTCCTGCGCACCCCCAGACCCCCGTATCACTCACTCCCTGCGTTCCCACACAGCACTGGAGCGGGAGGTGGGAGTTTGGGAGACACCCAGTGTCCCCCCTCCCAAAGCAGACAGCACCCCCTGCATCCCTGGGGAGGATCAGGGGTCCCGCCGCGCCCACCTACCCTCCACAGCGTGAGCACCCCCTCCTCCCGCGCCATCCTCACGAGCGCGTCAAACACGTTGCGGTACCCGCGGCGCTCGCCAGGGGGCAGCCTGGGGTTCGAAAAAAAAAAAAAAAAATAATATTTTGGTAAAAAATAAAAAAATGCAGACTTGGAGGGGGGGGCGGACGCGGGCGCAGGTATCTTGTGGAGGGTCGGGGGCTCACCTGCCATCAGCTGTCATGCGG
The DNA here is from genome assembly GCA_030060385.1 of Muscicapa striata striata. Taxonomy (NCBI): domain Eukaryota; kingdom Metazoa; phylum Chordata; class Aves; order Passeriformes; family Muscicapidae; genus Muscicapa; species Muscicapa striata. The sequence goes on along the minus strand of JAREIS010000666.1, from coordinate 53,683 downwards.
ATGAGCGCCACCTCAGCCGGAGTCCCCACAAAGGCCCCCGCAGCCCCTGCAGTCATGCCCATGGCTGCCTTGGCCAGGAACGGAGGGGGGGTCCCATCGGCCCCCCCAAAACGCTCCAGGAGGACGCTGTAGATGCCCAGGCGGGTGGTGGTGTAGGTGGCCTGGCGCAGAAGCCCTGCTGAAAGCCTGGGGCGGGGGGAGACACAAAAATGGGGGGACTGGGGAGAGCTCAAGACTTGCAGGTACTTGGGGTTTTGAGGTTTTGGGGGGGGTCTGTACCTAATGTAGATGATCAGCAACCTCTTGCAGCATGGGACTCACCCCAGGGCATGCAGGGACCTGAGGTTTAGGGTGGGGGTCCCAGGGGGTTGGGGGTTTCAAGAGATGACCCAGGGATTTGGAGGTTCAGGGTGGTTGCAGGGGGGTCTGGGGGTCCCATACCCCGTGTAGATGCCCCTCAGTCCCTCGTGGCGTAGGATGGAGCCCAGGGCGTGCAGGGACGTCCGGTACTCACGGGCCTTGGCCCCGGCCCCGCTCAGCTGCATCCGGTTCTTCACCAGGTCCAGAGGCTGCACAAAGACTGTAGCCCCCATCCTGAAGGAATGGAGTCACGTAGGGTCAGGGGGACCCCGCAAATACTCACACCCCTCTCCACAGCCCCCCAAATCCGCCCTCTTGGAGTAAACCTGGGCTGACGAAGTCTTAAAAAGCTTTGGGGATCTATTATGAGGAGCACAGGGAGGGTTTGAGGGGAGCTGGATGAGGCTTCGGGAGGTTTGAAAGGGTTCAGTGGATTTGGATTTATTTTGGAGGGCACTGGGGGGGTCTGAAGGAGGCTTGGGGAGCATTTGAGAGATTCAGAAGGGATCTAGGGGAGTAGTGATGGGGATCGGGGGTAGTTACAGGGTTTAGGGGGGGCTAAGGGGTTAGAAGGGGCATCGGGGATGGTTTAGGGGTGACCTGAAGGGTCCGGGCGGGGGCATCTCGGTTTGGGAGTGCGTGATCCCGGTTTTGGCGGGGGGAGGGGCTCTCACCCGGCCAGGCCGCCGAAGAGAAACTTCACGGATTTCGGGAGGTCTTGGGCCTCTGGGCCGCCGGCACTGCCGCCATCACGGCGGTGCCCTGGTCCCGGGGGCGCGGGGGGGGCGCGGGGTCGGCACCGGCGGCGCCCCAAGGTGACTCGGGGGGCGCGGCGCCAGTGCGCCTGCGCGCGGCGCGTGCGCGGCACCTGCAGCCCACCCCCTCCCCAGCACTTCCTTTCCCCTTCAAACCCTGTCCCTCTCCTCCAGCCCCACCTCCAGTTCTGGGATACCCCTTAGGTGTTGGGGGTTGTTGGGGACACCAGAGGGCACGGGATGCCAGGGATGGCACAGGTAACAGCGTCCCACAGGTGTCAGGGTGCTACAGATGACAGGATCGCCTGCAGATGGAGTGGGAGGGAGGCAATGACACTGTTCTACAGGATGCAGGGGTGCCACTGTCCACAGGTGACAGTGATGGGGCGACAGCGTGCCCCAGCCTCACAGCAATGGGGGTCACCTCATGGCAGGGGCAAAGGCACGGAGGAGGCCCCAGCACCTGGGTTCCTCCATGCTGGGTGAGGGGCACAGGGGCAATGACATTCTATCCACCCCACGGCCCAACCCCTGATACCCCATTTCCTGCCGTGGGTCAACTGCGGGCCCTTCCCCCCCTCCGTGAGTCAGCCGGGGGGGTGAGGGGGGGAACAGGAAGCGCCAGAGCCACCACATTGCCCTTATAAGGACTCGACGGCACCAGAGCTGCTTCCGCCTGCCTGGACGCCTGCTCCTGCCCCACATGTCCCCCTCTACCCCACATCACCTTCCCACATCCCCATCTCTGCCCTAGAGCATCTTCTTCACCCCACATCAGCGCCCCCCTCCCCCATCTCCCTCTGCCCCAACCCATCCCCCACATCCGCACCTCTGCCCCCATCAACCCAGCCCACCAGCTCCCTAATCCCCACCGCTGGTCCGCACCGCCCCCCTGGGGCCCTGCCTCACAACCTGCCAGAATACCTAGAGATCCTGCCCCCCAATTCCCCACAGCCCCTCCTGTTCCCTCCAGATGTCCCCCAGTCTCCCTTGTTCCATCTTACCACCCCCTAGCTGCTGCCTGGACCCCCCGACTTCCCCCCTGCTGCCACTGCAGCCTCTACCATGAGTGTAGCTCTCCAATAAAGCCTCTGCCCCCCAACTTTGCCTCCTGAGAGTCTAGGGCTGGGGGGGGGCAGGTGGGGCGGGTGCTGAGGCGTCACCCCCACCCCATTGTGGACTTTGTCCACCTGGGGCACGGCAGCACCCTTGGACCCGGGTATCCGGGGAGGCCTCCTCCACCCTGGGTGGAGGGCACAGCCACACCCCACGGGCCCGGCCACGCATTGAGGTTCCCCCCAGAGCACCCAGATCCCCGAAATCCCTGACCCACAGCGACTCCCCACAAGGGCACTTTATTGCTGCCGGCAGCGGGGAACAGGGGGGGTGACGGGGGTGGGGGACGGGGTCCTGCTGGTCCCTGGCGGCTCCTGCTGGTCCCTGGAGGTCCAGGAGTCCCCGGGGGGGTCCCGGGGGTCCCCCCCAGCCCCCTCAGTACTGGCTGCGCCGCAGGTGATTGGCCATCTCATAACATTTCTTGTTGACGCAGCCGCCGTGGACGCCCTCCTTGCCCATGGCCAGCACGATGGCTGCAAGGGGAGGGGTGAAAGGTGGGGGGTCATCCCCGAGCCTCCCAAAACCCCCAGACAGACAGGGGGTCAAGGGGGGAGAAGGACAGGAAGCAACAGTTGGGATGAAAGGACCCCAGGAGTTAGCAAGGGGTAATTTGGGGGGATCTGGGGCAAGGGGGAAGGGGGACATTAACTGGAAACAGATGAAGGGTGACAGAGGTGACAGGGCAGCAGGTGACGTGGCCAGGTGGAGCTGTGTAGGGGAGAGGACACAGGGTGACACTGGGGAAGGTGGGGAGTGATACTGGGTGACACCGTGATGCCATAAGATACATGGCAAGGGTCATGGTGGGTGACAGGAAGTGGTGAGGAGCTGATAAAGGGTGACAGGGAGGTCTGGGGCAGGGGGGTGACACAGGATGACAAGGAGGTCTGGGGGGGTGACACAGGGTGACAGGGAGGTCTGGGGGGGTGACACAGGGTGACGGGGGGGGGAACAGTGACACAGGGTGACAGGGGTGATGCAGGGTGACACTAGTTCCATGGGCAGGTTTCTCTTACTGGTGATTTTAAAGGTGGGGGATCACAGGGGAATGGACTGGGAGGGTGATGGGGATGACACAGGGTGTGGGTCAGGGATGCCAGGGGGCAGTTGCAGGGTGTGGGGCAGGGACTCAGGGGGCAGTTGCAGAGTGTGGGGCAGGGATGCCAGGGGGCAGTTGCAGAGTGTGGGGCAGGGATGCCAGGGGCAGTTGCAGAGTGTGGGGCAGGGATGCCAGGGGTAGTTGCAGGGGTTACAGGGTGTGGGGCAGGGATGCCAGGGGGGCAGTTGCAGGGTGTGGGGCAGGGATGCCAGGGGGCAGTTACAGGGGTTACAGGGTGCGGGGCAGGGATACCAGGGGTAGTTGCAGGGGTTGCAGGGTGTGGGGCAGGGATACCAGGGGGCAGTTGCAGGGTGTGGGGCAGGGATACCAGGGGTAGTTGCAGGGGTTACAGGGTGTGGGGCAGGGATGCCAGGGGGGCAGTTGCAGGGTGGGGGGCAGGGATGCCAGGGGGGCAGTTGCAGGGTGTGGGGCAGGGATACCAGGGGGCAGTTGCAGGGGTTGCAGGGTGTGGGGCAGGGATACCAGGGGCAGTTGCAGGGGTTACAGGGTGTGGGGCAGGGATGCCAGGGGGCAGTTGCAGGGTGTGGGGCAGGGATGCCAGGGGCAGTTGCAGGGGGTCCCTCACTCTTGTTGGTGATGGCGGCCGTGATGTTGAAGGTGGGCGCTCCGGCGGCCCCCTTGGTGCGCAGGTCCATGCTGTGCTCGCCCTCCACCAGCAGCGAGTCCCGGATGACGGAGCAGCGCAGCCCCCCCAGCGTCAGCCCCTGCACCAGCAGCGGCCCCCGCTCAGGGCCCACCAGCGCCGCCACCTCCGCTGGCTGTGGGTACAAGGGTCAGGGGCACCCCGAAAACACAGCCCGGATCCCCAAAACCCATCTGTGACCCCATGAGGAACAGAGCTGGCTGGGGACTGCTGTAACCTTCCCCCTGCTCCAGGCCCACCACTTTTGCAGGCTGTTGGGGACAGGTCAAGGGGACCCCCAAAGATCCAGGGACCACCAAAACCAAAGGCAGATGCCAAAGCCCCAAGGCAGGGCCTCTGCAGGGCACTCGGCAAACAGGAACTCTCATAACTCCCACTCCATGACCATAAAAGGGACCCAGGTGTCCCGGGACCCCCCCGTGACTCCTGCCAGCGACCCCACGTGTGACCCCGGATCCCCGAGGGGACCCTAAAGAGGGCCAGAGATCCCCATAACCCCCCAAAACCCTCCAGCGCTGACACTGCCACCAGCTTCCACGGGGGAAAACGGGTCAGGAACCACAAAACCAGCCCCCCAGGAACCCCATGAAGAACCCCTCAAACAAAGCCCCCGGGAACCCACATTTCACTCAGACAACCTCCTCGGGAACGCAAGTTCGGGGACCCCCGTGAACCCCGCCCCAGTCTCTGGGGTGGCCCAGCCGCCCGGGGACCCCCGTGAGTCCCCCGTGACCCACAGCCTGTGAGCTGTGGCCCCCGGGGCACCCCCATAACTACTGCCCCGTGACCCCGGACAGGGATCAGGGATCCGACAGCCCCCCCCGCCCTTTCCCACCAGGGGCCTCCCCAAACTTCTCCCCTCCCCCCCATTTCCGTGGGGGGAAGTGGGGAGGAGGGAGGGGGGTGCGCGCGCGCCGCCCCTCCCCCCACAGGAAGCCCCGGCCTCCCCTCCTCCACCGGGAAGTGGCCGCATTCCGCGCATTTTTAGAGGGTTTTTAAGTGGGATGGGGTTCCTCCACCCGCCCACCCCCCACACGAGACCCCCGCCATCCGCTTAGGGGGCTGCGATAAAACAGACGGGAATCGGCCAGGGAGCTCGTCGAACCACGTGGTGTTCGCCCATCCCCCCCTTCCCTGCCCGCCTGCGACCCCCAAAACGCTCGAAACGTGGTTAGGGAGGGGGGCTGCCTCGCCGCCGGGCCCCCCCTGCCTGCAGGGCCCCCCCAGCATCGGCCCTCCCCCGGCACCGGGTCCGCGGGCATGGGCAGCGCCGGAGCCCCCCCCACCGCGCTCCACGCTGGCGCTTTTGCGTTTTTCTCCCTTTTTTGTCCTTCCCGGAGCCCGTCGCGGGGGGAGGCGGGGGGGTCAGCCCCGCCCCTCAGAGGCCACTGGGTCCCCCCGCCCTCCGCGCGCTTGGGCGGGAAACGCCTCGGCGCGCTGGCCCCCCCACCCCTGCCGGTCCCGGCCTCTCACCGTGATATTGGCGAAGGTCTTGCCGGGGGCGGCGGCCCAGACGGCGGGGGTGTCGCGATAGCCGACGATTGCAGCATCCTGGCAGGTGCCGTCCGCCAGCAGCGTCTCCACGTAGGGCGCCCACCCGCTCATGGCGGCGGCGGCGGAGGCGGCGGGCGGGCGGGGCGCGGGGGCGTGGCCTTCTGCGGGAGGCGGGGCTTCGCCGGGGAAGGGGCGGGGCTCTCGTTCGGCGCCTGCGCAGCGCGGTCAAGGCGCGGCGGCGGCGGAGGAGCGGCGGCGGCCCCGCGCGGCCGTTTTCATAGGGGACGGCAGGGGGCGGGGCAAGGGGCGGGGCCTAAAGGGGCGGGGGCTTTGCTCGGGAACGCCCCCGGCCTCGCGCGCCGCGGCGGGCGCGCCGCTATTGGGGAGGGGGGCTCCTTATTGCGACCCTTCTCTCATTATCGCGACATCTTCCGCCCATCGCGATCCCCTGCGTTGTTCCAACCCACACCGTTCCCGGGATCCCCGCACTCCCGTCTGCTGTAAGCCGTTCCCTCCCTGCGCCCACTCCCCACCTTAATCCAAACCCTTCGTATTCTGCATCCCGCGATTATCAGGACGCATCACCCCCCGTTATTCAAACACCCCCTCATATCGCGACACTCGCTTCCGTTATTCCGACTCTCCCCGTTACCTGGACCCCCACCCTTTATTGTGCCACCTTTTCCCCGATATTCCGCCTCCCCCCCATTATCGCGACACCCTCACATTTATCGTGACCCCCCAGGCTGATAACGTATCCCCTGTTCTTGCGCCTCCTGTCCCTGTATTGTGAACCGCGGGTATTCTTATACACACACGCCCTTATCGCGACAGCCCGCGCCGCGCTGGGCCCTTGGTGCAGCCCCGAACGGGGGTCGCTGGCGGGGGGCGACAGCTCAACGCGTGTCGAGGCGTGCGGGACCCCCGCCCCTCCCCCCGCGGGTCGCGGTTTGACTCAGACCAGGGCGGGACTTTCCGGGGGGAGGGGGGAGGGGCAGCGGTTTCACTTCCTGCTCCAGGGTGGGGGAGGGGCTCGGCAGTTGAGGACGGGGAAGGGGGAGCCGAGGCCTCCGGGATCATCTCCCCCCGAGGGTATCCGAGGGTGCCACGACCCCCAGAACCGGGCTGAGGGGGTCGAGGGCCCGTGAGGGTCCCCGTTCCCCCACACCCCCCGTAAAAGGCCCGGCCCCGCCCCCCTCCCCGGCGAGAACTTCCCCGGGAAGTGGTCAAAGCCACCGCCCCTCCCCCACGCTGTGGGGCCCGTGGGGCTGAGTCCCCCCCTCCCCCACCCTTGGTGCTCCTTCAGGGCTGAAGTCCCCCTCCCCAAAGCACCTTCTGCACCCCCAAAATCCTGTCCCTTCCCCCAGTTCACCCCCTCCCCTTCTGCCTGGTGCTGTTCCCCCCAGGGCCTTCAGGCGGCGCTGCAGCCCCCCCGCCCTGGTTGGGGGTCGCGTTAACGTGACGTGTGAGGAGGGCTAAAAATAGTCCCAATCCCGGAGGGAACACCTAGGGACCGTCGCCAAGGGCCACCAGCCCCGGGCACTCGTGGCCCCACCGGGTTTCCCCCAGCGGGGGCTGAATTTGACCACCAAGGGACCACTCTTGGTCCCTCCGGGGGGCGGGGGCAAAGGGAAAGGGATAAACAATCCCGGGGGACGCCTGTGGGGCAGGGCCAGGGTCCCGGGCAGAGGCAGCACGGCGTGGGAAGGACCCGGACCCACCCTGGGCCCCTTCGAGTGTCCTGGGTTTTGAGGAGGGGGGTCTGGGCTCACTCAGGGTCCCCCAGGGGATGGGGGGACACAGGGCCAGCTCAGGGTACTCGGACGGGGGAGTTCCCCTCACGGGAGCTGGGAGGGGTGGCCAGGCTGGGACCCCCATGACCTTGGCCTTGACCCCTGGATCCCCCACCCCACAGCCCTGTCCATCTAGAGATCCCAGATTCCCACGGGAATCTCACAGTCCAGGTGGATTTGTTTACGGCCAAGGGCGTGGAGGAGCAGGGGGGGCGCTGGGGTGGGGGGCTACGGGGGTGTGTGGGGACTTGGAGGAGGTTCAGGGTTGTGGTGAAACAAATCAGCAGTGCTGGAGCCACGGAGGGCCCCAGGGCAGGCAGTGACAGTCCCCAGAAAGGGGCTGGGTTTCGGGGTCACATCACGAATTTGTGGTCATTGGAGAAAAGTCATGGGGCAGTGGGGGAGGGGTGGGAAAGGGCAGGAGGTGCGGGCGGGGGGCGGGGCAGTGGGGTCCCGTGGCAGGAGGGCATTTTGGAGGGGTGGTCTTGGTGCCTGGATGCTCAGGTCCCCTGGGCCAAGGGTCAGCACTGAGTGTGTCCTTGAGTGGGGTCCCTGTGCTCCCTGCAGGGATTTGGGGTATCAGGAGGAATTTGGGGCCTGGACACCCCGGGTCTGTCTCGGGTGGAGTGGGAGTTTGGGGAGATTTGGGCTCAACTCCCTGGGTGCAGCCCTTGGGAAGGCCAGGAACCTGGACAAGGTGGCCATCGGGATGGAGGGCAAACAACCTGGACCTCAAATCCCTCCCTGGATCCTGAGCACCAGGGAGCAGCTCTACCACAGCTTCATCAAGGACCACCCCGGTGAGCACTGGGATGAAACTGGGAGGGCACTGGGAGGAACTCTGATGGAACTGGGAGGGTGCTGGGGAGCAGGAGAGTGACACTGGGAGGCACTGCAGGGCACTGGGATGAAGTGGAACAGGCTGGGGGGTTACTGGGAGGCACTGGGAAGGCAGCTGGGCACTGACAGCTCATACAAGGCTGTGCCCAGGGTGGGCACTGCCATTCTCCCACCTGCCCAGGTGACTGGGCCATACTGGTGCACTCCAGTCTGTACTAGTGGCTGTTTCCCCACGCTGGTGTCAGCTGGGGGTGACTGTGAGGGCTGGCAGTGGTTCCTGACACAGGTGGACATCGGGCAGTGGGCAATGACCAGGCAGTGACCAACCCCAAGCACATGGGCAGGCAGCTCCTGCTCCAGGTGAACCAGGTAGGATTCATCCTGAGTCCATCCAGGTGTGAGTCCTCCAAATCCTCGTGCAGCTCCCCAGCAGGTGAGGTGACCCCCCACCCTCGAAAATCCCAGTGTAACCCCCTCATTACGGAGTTCATCCAGGTGTGAGTGCACGGGCAAATCCCCCACAGCTGAGGCTGTGACTGCACAAACTCATACAAACTCTCATGAAAATCCCAACCACTGAATCCATCCAGGCCGAGTCTGAGCAAACCCTCCTGCAAATCTCTGCGAAAGCCCCCGAGTCACAGCGTCCAGCCCAGTGTGAGCACACAGGCAAACCCTCGTGCAAACTCCTGGGAAAGGCCTCGTGCAAACCTCCCACAGCCACGCAGTGCGCAGCCCTCACATGAAAACCTCCTGCGACCTCGTGTCCCCACATCACCTCCCGTGATCCCTCCTGTCCAGCTGGCCCAGAGCCACAGCTGCCTTCCAAGGGGTTCCCCCCACCCCCACAGATTTTGTGAACCACCAGCAGCTCCCGACTGACGCTCTGTTTGGGGAGTGGGACACACGCACACGACCTGCCCCCTGAAAGAGACACGGGGACCAGGCGAGGAGATGAGCTCCTTTATCACCCCCTCCGTGTGTCCCTGCCGCCCTCCCCCTGCTGTTAAATACCCCCGGGGGGCTCACCCCCCCACCCCCCATATCACGCACAGGGCCCCCCAGGGCCCCCCCCGGCCCCGCCCTCATCCTCCGCCTGCCGCAGCCGCTTCTTGGCCCGGATCTCGTTCATGGCCTCCTCGATGGAGCGCGTGTCCCGCTTGTTGGCCACCGGCACTGGGGGGGCAGAGATCCAGGTGGATTAACCCCCCCACAGACCCTCCTGGGAAGGGCCCCAGGTACCCAGGACGCCCCCAAGGCCCCCCGTGCGGGGCCCTGCGCTCACCGCAGCCGTACGCCTTGTTGGCCTCCATGGTGCGGGCGGCGGCTTTGGCGGCGTCGGAGCCGATCAGGTGCCGATATTTGTCCTTGTAGTCGTTGGGGGGGCCCGGGGGGGCGGGGCCGCGCTCAAGCTCCGCCTCCTCCTGCTGCGCAGCCAGCTCCTGCAGGTGAGGAGTCAGCGACAAGCCCCACCCACTTGGGCACCACCCATGCCACACCCCGTGTGGCCACGCCCTGCTGAGCCCCACCCATATCTCAATTAAACCCCGCCCCGTGCCCACTAAGCCCCGCCTACCCGGAGGCGCCGCCGCTCCTCAGCTCGGGCCGGGTCCCACTCCTCGCCACGCCGATACGCCTCCAGCTCCTCGTCAGACGGCGCGAACTCCTGGGGACAGCGGCGTCACCCTGCGCTCCCCCAGCTCCCCCTGTGCCCCCCAGAGCGGCTCCTGCCATCCCTCACCTTCTTGAACACCATTACATAGCGACTGTCCTCATCGTCTCCGAAGGAGAAGGACGTCAGGCCGGCCACCTCCGCCACATCGTGCCTGGGGGGACACGGAGCTGCTCCACTGGGGCTCCCCAGTGTTCCCAGTGGGGTCCCTCTGCTCCCCATGAGGCTCCCCAGCTGCCCCAGGCAGTGTCTCCAGTGTCCAACCCAGCATCCGCACTACTGCCCCTCAGTGCCGCCATCACACCTCCAGTGTCCCCAGTATCCTCTCAAGTGCCCTCCCACTGCCATGTCCCTCCCCCAGTGTCCCCAGTGTTCTCCCAGGTGCTCTCAGTACCACCTCAGTGTCCCCACTGCCCCCCAGTGCCCCCCCAATATGCCCAGGGCCCCACTCACAGAATGCTCCTCTCAATCTTGTTCATGGGCTGGAACCGGCGCCGGGGCTCCCCGGTGGCCTGGATGAACTGGGAGACCTCTTGCTCCATCTGGGGACACACGGGCAGGCCAGGCAGGCCCAGGAATTTTTGGGGATCCGTGGGGAGTTGTCCCAAAATGCCCAGAGATGCCCGTCCCCTCACTCACCCTTTTTCTGAACTCGACCTTCTGGCGCTTGTCTTGCTCCTGCAGCTTCTTCATGCGAGCAGCTTGTTCTGGAGGGGACAGCGAGGGTCAGGTCGGCGGTTATCCCCCGCCCCAAAAAACCTCCGGGGGGCAGAGGGGGCGGGGCCAGCACCATTTCGGGGGCGTCTCTCAACGGGTGTGGCCAGGCATGGGCGAGGTAAAGGGAGGGGCGGGGCCACGCGCCCCCAACTGTCAATCAGGAGAGGAGCGCGTGCCCGGGGCGCTGGGGGCGGGGCCTCGCGTCAGGGCGGGAGCCGGGGGTTGGGGGCGGGTCTGAGGGCGAAGGGCCGGGACACGCTTTTCCCCGCCGCGCCCGCTCCGTGCCGCGCCCTCGGTGCCTCCGCACCCTCCCCGGCCCTGCTGACCCCGCGCCCGGCGCCGCGTCTCGCCATCGGCTGCGGCGGGCGGCCGCTCCATGGAACTCAGGATGGACCCCAGCAGATCCAGCTCCGCCATCTTGCAATGCGTGACGCCGCGCGAGGGCCACGTCCCCGGCGTCGTGCGTCACCGCGTCGCGGGCGTAGGAGGGCGGGGCCCCATGGCGGAGGGGGCGTGGCCTGGCCTTTAAAGGGCGCGTCCCCCAGCGAGGTCCCCGCAGTGTCCCCTCCCCACAGACAGACACGCACGCGCATCGCGTCTCTTATTCCCGCTTCCTCGTTTTTAATGGAACTTTGTACAAAGAGCCCACGCGGGGCGGGGGAGAGTGGGGCATGCGGGGGTGGGGGGGGGGCGGTCCAGGGGCGAGCGGGGAGGGGGCACGGGGAGTCTGCTCCCCCTTCTTCCCCTCCCCACAAACCCTGCGGGGACCCCAGACACACAGAAACGCCTGGGGGACAGGGAGGGGAGCTCCTCCACCCATGCCCGGGTTCCCCTGTGAAGTGCCTGGGACCCCGTGGGGCGGTCACGAGGCCAGGCCCCGCGTCTGTAAACTGTCCACCTCCTTGTTCTGCTTTAGCTCCTCCATCCTGGGCGAGGGAACACGAATTGGGGAGGGGAGGGGGAGTCAGGCTCTGTTGAGACTCTGCTCCCACAGTGTCACCTGTCCCCAACCCCTCCGCCCCGGTACCACCTGTGTCCACACACCCCTCTGTGACACGACCCAGCCTCAGTCTGTGTCCCTGCATTGCCCCACAACGTCCCCATTTCCCCTCTCAATGCCCCATCTCCCCTCCCAATGTCCCTGTTTCCCCTCCCAATGTCCTCACGTCCCCTCTCAACGTCCCCATTTCCCCTCTCAGTGTCCCCATTTCCCCTCTCAATGTCGCCGTTTCCCCTCACCGTGTCCGACCCATCCCCGCCACCTCCCCTCCCTGTCCCTTTGTCCCCGCACCGGTGGCGGCAGCGCCGCAGGAACCTCATGATCTTCCGTGCTGCCTGGTCCTGCTTGAGGGTGAGGAAGGTGCTCCTGGGGGGAACGGAGGGGAGGGTGAGGACCCCCGTGTCCCCAGCGCCCCGCGTCCCCAGCGTCCCCCAGCGGCCCTGGGCACACCGGTGCTGGCGCAGGCTGCGGAAGCGCTGCTGGATGAGCACGGCCGCGCGCCGGCGCCGCTGGAACCGCTTCTGCTCCGCGTAGCTCCGGAACTTGCTCTGGATCAGGATGGCGGCCTGCGTCATCCGCTGGAACAGGGCGAACTGCGGGGGGACAGGGGGACAGCGGTGTCACAGCACCCTCCAACGGGGACCCCAGCGGCACCCCAGTGTCACAGCAGTGACCCCAATGTCACCCCAGTGTCACAACGGGGACCCCAATGACACCCCAGTGTCAACCACTGGAAGAGGGCGAACTAGGGGGACATACTGGGAGGGGCACCCCAAATCCACCCCATATCCCAGCATCCCCAAGCAAGGGCCCCCCCTGCCCACGTGCTCTGGACCCCAAGCATCCAGAGCTCTCAAAACAGCCCCAAAAATCTGCGTGGCCCCCCCCAACACTCCCCAGGGGGACCCTGTTACCTTCAGAGCGATCCAGGTCAGCTTGTGGGGCAGAGAGAGAGGGTTTAGGGGGCTCTGGGGTGCCCGGGGGGGGTGCCCAGGAGGGGCCCACGGTGGGGGTTTTTGGGACCCCCCCACACCTTGGTACCTGCTTATACTTGCGGTAGCAGCGCTGGATGACGGCGGCAGCCAGCTCCTGCTGCTCCTTCAGCCTGCGGCCCTGGGGGCAGCCGGGGGGTCAGCAGTGCTGGGGAGGCCCCCGGGGGGGTTTTGGGGGGGTTTTGGGGGGGTTTTGGGGAGCAGGGGGTACGCACCCGGTACTTGCGGAAGGCGCCCTGCACGAGGCGCGCGGCCTCGTAGAGCTCGTGCTGCTCCTGGTCACTGAGGGTCAGCAGGGCCACGGCCCCCCCCTCGCCCCGCGCCCCCCCGGACGCGTTCAGGAACTCGGCCCAGCCCGCGGCCGAAGGGGGGGGCGGCCGCTCGGGGACCCCCGGGGACCCCCGCGAGGCCAGCTCGGCTCTGGGGGACACAGCGGGGTCAGGGGGGCGAGGGCGGGCAGCCCCCAGGGGATGGGGGACACCCGGGACATCTCGGGGTGCTGCTGGGGGTGAGTGACCCCCCCCGCCGATCTGAGGGTGCCCCCGGACGCCCCCCGAGCCCAGGAGTACCTGTGGGGAGGCGCAGGGGGACGGTCCACGCTCTCCAGGTAGGTGGCCAGCCAGGCCATGGCGGCACCCAGCCCTGCTGGCCCGGCCGGCCCCGCTGGCCCCGTGGCCCCCCCCGCCGCTCCCAGTGCCCCCGTTGGCCCCCCCGGTGCCTCCTGCTTGATGCGCTCGGGGGTCGCCTCGATGATCTGTCGCGCCAGCGTCACCACCTCGGCCTGGGGACAGGGGACATTGGGACTCACCTGCACCCAGGGTGTCCCCCAGCCCTGGCTGTCCCCTGCCCTTACCTGCAGGGCGTCCGAGGGTGGGGCCAGGGCGTCCTCAGGGGGGCTGGGGGGCACTGCCACCCCCCAGCTCTCATCCTCAGAGGGACCGGGGGGGCCGGGGGGCAGCGGGACGGAGCCAGGACCGTCCGAGAGCCCCGATGGGGACGACAGGCTGCTGGCTGTGCTCAGCCCTGGGGACAACGGGGACAGGCAGGGGGGTTAGACATGCCCCGAGGGGAAGGGGGACAGGGGACACCACGGGGACTGAAAGATGGTGTGGGAGGAGAGGGGACATGTGGGGGACACAGAGGGGAAAGGCTGGAGGGGACCAGGGGCACACAAAAGGGGACAGGAAGGGGATATGGTGGCAGTGCCAGCAGTCAGAGGCGGCGAGGGGACAGTGACAGCGGCCACAGCAGGGTGGTGGTGGCCAGGAGCCTCAGACAGGATACAGGGACAACAGGACACAGGGACAGGACAGCACAGGGAAGGTCCAAGGTGCCAGGGCCGTACCTGTGTCGGGGCTGGCGGAGAGCGGGGAGGGGACGCGCAGGCCGGGCAGGTGACAGCGCGGGGACACGGGTGACACCTGCAGCTCCTCCAGGCGCGTGGCCAGCGCCAGGTGGCCGCGGGCTCGCGCCAGGGCCAGCGGCAGCCGCCCCAGGGTGTCGGGGACGGCCAGCGCCCGCCGGTCCCAGCGGCACAGCCGCTCCGCCGCCTCCCGGTGCCCCAGGGCGCACGCCCACATCTGGGGACACGGGGACACGGGGCAGCAGCGCGTCCCCAAGGCGTCCCTGGGCCCGAGATGCCATCCCGGGGATCCCCTCACCCCTGCCCGAGACACCGCCCTGCACCCCCCGTCCCTGTGGTGCTGCTGCACTCCCAGCCTTGCCACCGTGTCCCCACTGCCACCACCGTGTCCCCACTGCCACCACCGTGTCCCCAGCGTGTCCCCTTACCAGGGGGGTGCAGGAGAAATGGTCCACGTTCAGGGGGTCGATCTCCTGCTCCAGCTCCAGGCTGTCAACTGCCAGCGCCCTGCAGGGGCAGGAGGGGACACAGGGTGACACAGGGTGACACATCCCCTCGGGGACACAGCCTGGAGAGGGACACCTGCACTTTGGCACATTGCTTGGGGGATGCCCATCACCCGCCCCATCTCATGCCAGCCCATGTCCCCCACCAGCCCCCGCCCCCAGGTGTCCCCCATGTGCCCCCAGGTGTCCCTCAGGTGTCCCCAGGTGCCCCCAGGTGTTGCCAAGTGTCCCTCAGGTGTCCCTCAGGTGCCCCCAGGTGTCCCGAGGTGACCCTCAGGTGCCCCCAGGTGTCCCTCAGATGTCCCCAGGTGTCCCTCAGGTGTCCTCAGGTGTCCCCAGGTGTCCCTCAGGTGTCCCCAGGTGTCCCCAGGTGTCCCTCAGGTGCCCCCAGGTGTCCCCCAGGTGTCCTCAGGTGTCCCTCAGGTGCCCCCAGGTGTCCGTCAGGTGGCCCCCAGGTGTCCCCAGGTGTCCCCAGGCATCCCTCAGGTGCCCCCAGGTGTCCCTCAGGTGTCCCCAGGTGTCCCTCAGGTGTCCCCCAGGTGTCCCCAGGTGTCCCTCAGGTGCCCCCACGTGTCCCCAGGTGTCCCTCAGGTGCCTCCAGGTGTCCCTCAGATGTCCCCAGGTGTCCCGAGGTGACCCTCAGGTGCCCCCAGGTGTCCCCAGTTGTCCCCAGGTGTCCCCAGGTGTCCCCGCTCACCGCCAGCGCCGCAGAGCCTCCACCAGGCCGGCGTAGCCCTGGGCGGCCGCCAGGTGCAGCAGTGTCATGCCACGGAACGTGGCCCCGTGCGCCAGCAGCGACGTCCCCGATGTCCCCGATGTCCCCGATGTCCCCAGCGCCGCCCCCGGCCAGCCCGGCCGCGCCATCATGGCCTCGCAGATGGCCACCACCCGCGCCTCGAAGGATGGCCCCGGGGCCTGGAGGGGACATGGGGACATCAGGGGACACCAGGAGGTGAGAGGACACCGGGATCCTGAGGGGCCACGTGGTCACTCAGGTGTTGGGGACCCTCACCTGCTCAGGGGGGGTCTCAGAGGGGTCCCCCTGCAGGGGTGGGAGGGGTGCCGGGGGGGGCAGGGCCCCCAGCCGTGTCTCCAGCTGCTCCAGGCGCTCCAGGATGGACAGACGGAACTGGGCCTCTGGGACAGGGGGATGTGGGCGTGAGGGAGGCACCCCGGCAGCCAGAGACCCCCAAACAGTGTCACCAGAGACCCCCAAACAGTGTCACCAGAGACCCCCAAACAGTGTCACCCCACCCCGGCAGCCAGAGACCCCCAAACAGTGTCACCAGAGACCCCCAAACAGTGTCACCAGAGACCCCCCAAACAGTGTCACCAGAGACCCCCCAAACAGTGTCACCCCACCCCGGCAGCCAGAGACCCCCAAACAGCGTCACCCAACCCCGGCAGCCAGAGACCCCCAAACAGTGTCACCCCACCCCGGACACCTCGATCCCAGTGTCACCCCCAAAATCCCGATCCCAAACAGTGTCACCCCACCCTGGGAGCCAGAGACCCCCAAACAGCGTCACCAGAGGCCCCCCAAACATCCTGATCCCAAACAGTGTCACCTCCAAAACCCCAATCCCAAACAGTGTCACCCCACCCCAGAAAAGGCAGACCATTTAAAACAACACCCCAAAGTCCCAAACAGTGTCACCTCCAAAAGCCCCCAATGCCAAACAGTATACCCCCAAAACCCTGATCTATTGATGCCTTTAGCAGCCAGAGACCCCAAACAGCATCACCCCATCCCAAATACCTCGATCCCAGTGTCACCCCCAAAATGCCGATCCCAAACAGTGTCACCCCACGGGGAGAGGGACAGATTTGGGGTCCCCCCAACCCCAAAAGGAACCCGAGTGTCGGGGTGCCACCCCCCAGCGCCACGAGCTGCTCCGGGGGGTCCCGTCCCGTTCCTGGGGTGCATTCGGGGGGTCCCCACTCACCGTCCAGCGCCAGCCAGTCCAGCTGCGCCCGCGCTGCCCCCCGCGCCCGGTACTCGAACGGGGCCGCGGCCGAGAGCAGCCGGGGGGGACAGGCCACACGCAGGGCGGCCACCCGGCCTGCCGTGCGCTGCAGGGGACACGGCGCGCGCCGCAGGGGAGAAGCGCGCACAGCGCGGCCCCGCGGGCCACTCACGGGGCAGTAGCAGCGCGGCACGCCCGGCTGCACCAGCGCGGAACCGGGAGGTGTGATCGAAGAGGCAGCAGTAGGCGGCACCGGGATCGCCCCACGGGCCGGTGATCAGCACCTTCACCCCGCCCTGGGTGGGGGGGAACACACGGGGGGGCGCTGCAGACCCCCGGGGGGGCGAGCAGAGGGGGGCAGGGGGGACACCCCCCCCCCCAAAAACTCACCTCAGGGTACGACCACTCCGGGGAGAAATCGGTGATGGCCACGGGGGGTCGCTGGGGGCCCGTGGGGGAAGGGGGCAGGTGGGGGTGTGGGGGTCCGCAGGACCCCCGAGTCCCCCCCCAGCAGCTCGGGGAAGGGCAGGGGGAAGGGGGGCTGGGGCGGGGGAGCAGCGCTGAGCTCGCACAGGGGGTCCTGGGGAACCGCGCCCTGCTTCCCCTGCTCTTCCTCCTCCTCCTCCTCCTCCTCCTCCTCCTGGCGGCCCCCCCGTTTTGGGGACGCGGCCGGGGGCGGCGGGGGCGCCCCGGGGGGAGCCTCGGCCTCGCAGCCGTAGGTCTGCCCGCGGCGGGGGCTGTTGAGGAAGCAGTCGGGGTCGAAGGCGGCCGGGGGCGGCGGCGCGGTGGGGCAGGTGCCTCCGGGGGTCACCAGGTGCTGGCTGGGGTCAGCCCCAGCGGCTGCTCCGCCCCAGAGCCGCGCGCCCCCAAACTGGCCACCACCAGGAGCGGCAGCCCCCGCCGCGGCGGGGAACGGCGGCGCTCGGGGCCCTCGGCGGGGGAACGGCGGCGCTCGGGGCCCTCGGGGGCGCAGTGCCGCCCCAGGCCCGGCGAGGGCTGCGTGGTGTCCGGAGAGGAGGGGGGCGGTTTGGGGCGTCCCCGGCGCGTCCCCCCGCCGCCCCGCTCCCACTTTGGGGGAGATGATGCGGTGCTTGGTGCTGCCGCACTTGTGGCCCGGAGCGCCTGTGGGGGGCAAAGGGGAAAAGGGGGGGCGGGGGGGGTTAGGGGAGGGTTTGGGGGCTGCGAGAGGGGTCCCGAGGGAATTTGGGAAGGTCCCCAACGAGATTCGGGGTGTTCGAGGTGCTCGCGGTGACCAGAGGATTTTGGGGCTGTCCCAAGGTTCTACAGGGGTCCAAAGGAGTTGGGGGTCCCGGGGATTTCTGGGACTCCCACGGGGTCAGGGTGTGGCAGAAGGTTTGGGGGATGCCAGGGAGGGTTCAGGGCTGGAGGGGATCCCCAGGAAGGGTTAGGGGAGCTCCCAGGGAATGGGAGTCCCAGCGGGGTCTGCAGTGGTTTGGGGGTTCCCCAGGGGTTCAGGGGGTTCCTCAGGGGTTCGGGGGTCTCAGGGGTTTCCCCAGGGATTCAGGGGGTTTGGGGGGTTCCCAGGGGTTCAGGGGTTTGGGGGCTCCCAGGGGTTCAGGGGTTTTGGGGGCTCCCCAGGGTTCGAGGGTTCCTCAGGGTTCAGGGTTTTGGGGGCTCCCAGAGGTTCAGGGTTCCTCAGGGTTCAGGGGTCTCAGGGTTTGGGGGTTCCCAGGGGTTCAGGGGGTTTCGGGGGGTTCCCCAGGCGTTCAAGCGGTTTCAGGGGGGTTCCTCAGGGGTTCGGGGGGTTTTGGGGGGTTCCCCAGGGTTCAGAGCGGTTTTGGGGTTTCCCAGGAGGTTCAGGGTTCCCCGGGGGTTCCCCAGGGGTTCGAGCGGTTTCAGGGGGGTTCCCAGGGGTTCGGGGCTCCCAGGGGTTCGGGGGTTTCTGGGGGCCCTCCCCCAAAACAGCCACACACACCCCCAACCCCTCAGCGAGGGGGCTGTGCCGTGCACTCCCCCAAAACAGCCACACACACACACCCCAACCCCTCAGCGAGGGGCTGTGCCCTCCCCATCCAGCCCCAAAACAGCCCCCAACCCCATCCAAACCCCCCACCCCCCCACACCCCCCTTCATGCTGCAGGAATGCAAGAGCAAAATTTAAGCAGGGGGTTTGGTGTATCCTCCCCAAAACAGCCTCACGCTGCCCCAGTCCTGCTTCATCCCACAGAAAAAGGGAGGTAAAACCCCACAAGGGGGGTGTGGGGGCACCCTCCCCCTGCCCAGCCCCACTTGGAGAAAGGGGACCACAAATCCGTCCAAAAAACGGGATTCAGGGGGTCTCCCCTCCACCCCTCCATCCCCACCACCCCACGGGTAAAACCCCTCAAGGGAAAGGCTGTGGGGCCGCCCCAAAAACTCACACATGGGGCGGAGCTGGGCCACCAGCTCCTCCTGCGACCACTTGAGCCACTCGCGGGGGTCGGCGGCGGCGGCGCAGAGCGGGGGGCTGCAGAGCGGGGGGGCGCAGGGCCGGCCGCACTCCTCCATGGCCGGCACGTTCAGGTAGTGCACCAGCACGATATCGGGGTTCTGGGGGGGCACAGAGGGGTTCAGGCAGTGCACCAGCACGATATCGGGGTTCTGGGGGGGCACAGAGGGGTTCAGGCAGTGCACCAGCACGATATCGGGGTTCTGGGGGGCACAGAGGGGTTCAGGTAGTGCACCAGCACGATATCGGGGTTCTGGGGGGCACAGAGGGGTTCAGGCAGTGCACCAGCACGATATCGGGGTTCTGGGGGGGCACAGAGGGGTTCAGGCAGTGCACCAGCACGATGTCGGGTTCTGGGGGCACAGAGGGGTTCAGGCAGTGCACCAGCACGATGTCGGGGTTCTGGGGGCACAGAGGGGTTCAGGTAGTGCACCAGCACGATCGGGGGTTCTGGGGGCACAGAGGTTCAGGCAGTGCACCAGCACGATATCGGGGTTCTGGGGGGGCACAGAGGGTTCAGGCAGTGCACCAGCACGATATCGGGTTCTGGGGGCACAGAGGGGTTCAGGCAACCAGCACGATATCGGGGTTCTGGGGGGCACAGAGGGGTTCAGGCAGTGCACCAGCACGATATCGGGGTTCTGGGGGGGCACAGAGGGGTTCAGGCAGTGCACCAGCACGATGTCGGGGTTCTGGGGGGCACAGAGGGGTTCAGGCAGTGCACCAGCACGATGTCGGGGTTCTGGGGGGCACAGAGGGGTTCAGGGAGTGAACCAGCACGATGTCGGGGTTCTGGGGGGGCAGAGAGATGAACCAGCACGATATCGGGGTTCTGGGGGGGCACAGAGGGGTTCAGGCAGTGCACCAGCACGATATCGGGGTTCTGGGGGGCACAGAGGGGTTCAGGCAGTGCACCAGCAAAATGTCGGGGTTCTAGGGGGCAATGTCGGGGTTCTGGGGGGGCACAGAGATGAACCAGCACGATGTCGGGGTTCTGGGGGGGCACAGAGATGAACCAGCACGATATCGGGGTTCTGGGGGGGCACAGAGATGAACCAGCACGATGTCGGGGTTCTGGGGGGCACAGAGATGAACCAGCACGATATCGGGGTTCTGGGGGGGCACAGAGGGGTTCAGGTAGTGCACCAGCACGATATCGGGGGTTCTGGGGGCACAGAGATGAACCAGCACGATATCGGGGTTCTGGGGGGCAATGTCGGGGTTCTGGGGGCACACAGAGCCGTTGTGGGGAGGGGCAGGTGCCCTGGGGGGGTTCAGGTGCCTGCCGTTACTGCAGCAGCCAGTGTGGCCCGCGGTGGAAGGTGGGGACGATGGAGGAGTGCACGTAGCAGCCGTAGAGGCACTGGGGGGGGACAGCACGGACTGGGGGACCCCCCATGGACTGGGGACCGCCTGCCAGGCTGGAGGGGCCTGACACCCCCAAACCGCCCCCCTCGGGATCCCTGTCACCCCCTGGTGATCCTGACACCCCCAAACCGCCCCCCTCGGGATCCCTGTCACCCCCTGGTGATCCTGACACCCCCAAACCGCCCCCCTCGGGATCCCTGTCACCCCCTGGTGATCCTGACACCCCCAAACCTCATTGTGGCTGTCCCCCAACACCCCCAAACCACCAAGCAGGGAGCTCCCAGCACCCCTAAACACACAGCTGGGGATCCTGGGCCACCTACACCACTCACTGCGGGTCCCCAGCACACTAAAACTGTCCCTTGAGGGCACCAAGGACCCCCCGACCAGGTTGTCCTGACACCCCCAAGCCCCTCTCTGTGCCACCCCCTCCCTGCCCACCCGAACCAGGGACAGTTTTACGGAAAGGAGTGTTTTTGTGGGGAGGGGAGGGGCTTTGTTTGGGGTCCTCCCCGCCTCCTACCTCCACCCCCTGCACCTTCAGCTTCATGTGGTCCTCGCGTGTCGTCTTCCCATCCTTGCGCTTTTTCCAGCAGTACCCGTCCTTGCGGTACTTGACCTTCTTCCGGTTGTACAGGATCACCGACCCGTTCTGCGGCCTGGACACGGGGTCAGGGGGCCCCCGGCACCCCCGGCGCCCCCAGGGCACCCCCAGCCCCCCCCCGAGCCTCCCCACCTGGTTTTTGGGGAGCACGAGAGCCACTCGTCGTGTTTCTCAAAGGTGATGAGGTACGAGGCGATTTCCTGGGGGACAGGCGGCCTGTTTGTGTCCCCTGTCCCCCCCAAACCCCAAACCCCAAATCCAAAATCCCACCCACTGCCTCACCCCGCTGTTCCACCCCTGCCCTGTCCCCCACGCTACCCTCAACCCCTCCCGTGTCCCTCTGCTCCCTCCCCGTGTCCCCATCCCCCCCGTGTCCCTTTGCTCCCTCCCCATGTCCCCACATCCCCTCCCGTGTCCCTCTGCTCCTTCCCCGTGTCCCCCCATCCCCTCCTGTGTCCCTCTGCTCCTTCCCCGTGTCCCCCATCCCCTCCCGTGTCCCTCTGCTCCTTCCCCGTGTCCCCCCATCCCCTCCCGTGTCCCTCTGCTCCTTCCCCGTGTCCCCACATCCCCTCCCGTGTCCCTTTGCTCCTTCCCCGTGTCCCCCCATCCCCTCCCGTGTCCTTTGCTCCTTCCCCGTGTCCCCCATCCCCTCCTGTGTCCTTTGCTCCTTCCCCGTGTCCCCCCCTCGTGTCCCTCTGCTCCCCCCGTGTCCCCACATCCCTCCCGTGTCCTCTGCTCCTTCCCGTGTTCCCCATCCCCCGTGTCTCCTCCCTCCCCGTGTCCCCATCCCCCACCGTGTCCCTGCTCCTTCCCCGTGTCCCCACATCCCCTCCCGTGTCCCTCTGCTCCTTCCCCGTGTCCCCCATCCCCTCCGTGTCCCTTTGCTCCTTCCCCGTGTCCCCACATCCCCTCCCGTGTCCCTTGCTCCTCCCCGTGTCCCCCATCCCCCCGTGTCCCTGCTCCCTCCCCGTGTCCCCCCATCCCCTCCCGTGTCCCTCTGCTCCTTCCCCGTGTCCCCCATCCCCTCCTGTGTCCCTCTGCTCCTCCCGTGTCCCCACATCCCCTCCCGTGTCCGTTGCTCCTTCCCCGTGTCCCCACATCCCCTCCCGTGTCCCTCTGCTCCTTCCCCGTGTCCCCCATCCCCTCCCGTGTCCCTTTGCTCCTTCCCCGTGTCCCCACATCCCCTCCTGTGTCCCTCTGCTCCCTCCCCGTGTCCCCACATCCCCTCCCGTGTCCCTCTGCTCCCTCCCCGTGTCCCCACATCCCCTCCTGTGTCCCTCTGCTCCCTCCCCGTGTCCCCCATCCCCTCCCCCGAGCCCCGCCCCGTCCCCCGGTCCCCCTCCCCACCTCGTTGGTGTTCCAGCGCAGCTGCTCCTTGGGGAGGACGGGACATTTGGGCAAACACTCCACCAGCTTCCGCGGCAGGAAAACCTTCAGGTGGCTCCTCTCTGCTGCCAGGGGGAGGCCTCGGTGTCCCCTCGGTGTCCCCGCCGTGCCCCCGCCCCCGTGCGGCCCCTTCCCCTTACCTGAGACCTCGGGGGGGTCCTTGACGCTCATGGCGGGGCGCGCGTGGGGCCCTCAGGGCTCCCCTCGGGGGGCGCGGGAAGGGCTGGAACCTGCAGGGACCCCCAAAACCGGGAGATGGGGTGGGGAGACAGCGGGGTGACATCGGGGGGGACACGGGACCAGGGACCCCGTCACCACCCTCAGCATGTTTATTTGTGACACCCAGTGCCTCTGCCCTATAACCCCGAATCCCTGCCCCATCACACCCCAAATCCCTGCCCCATCACACCCCAAATCCCTGCCCCATCACACCCCAAATCCCTGCCCTGTAACCCCCGAATCCCTGCCCCATCACACCCCAAATCTCTGCCCCATCACACCCCACATCCCTGCCCCATCACACCCCAAATCCCTGCCCCATCACACCCCACATCTCTGCCCCATCACACCCCACATCCCTGCCCCATCACACCCCACATCTCTGCCCCATCACACCCCAAATCTCTGCCCCATCACACCCCACATCCCTGCCCCATCACACCCCACATCTCTGCCCCATCACACCCCAAATCCCTGCCCCATCACACCCCACATCCCTGCCCCATCACACCCCAAATCCCTGCCCTATAACCCCCGAATCCCTGCCCCATCACACCCCACATCCCTGCCCCATCACACCCCAAATCTCTGCCCCATCACACCCCAAATCCCTGCCCCATCACACCCCACATCTCTGCCCTATAACCCCCGAATCCCTGCCCCATCACACCCCAAATCCCTTCCCCATCACACCCCATATCTCTGCCCCATCACACCCCAAATCCCTGCCCCATCACACCCACATCTTGCCCCTATAACCCCAAATCCCTGCCCCATCACACCCCAAATCCCTTCCCCATCACACCCCATATCTCTGCCCCATCACACCCCAAATCCCTGCCCCATCACACCCCACATCTCTGCCCTATAACCCCCGAAATCCCTGCCCCATCACACCCCACATCTCTGCCCCATCACACCCCACATCCCTGCCTCATCACACCCCAAATCCCTGCCCCATCACACCCCACATCTCTGCCCTATAACTCCACACCCCTTGCTCATCACACCCCACATCTCTGCCCTATAACCCCATATCTCTGCCCTATAACCCCGCACTCCCTGCTTATCACACCCTGCCCATCGCACCCCACATCCCTGCCCTATTGCCCCTCCATATCTCTGCCCTGTAACCCCACACACCCCGCCCATCGCACCCCACATCTCCACCCTACACCCCTCCCAGCCCGCCCCACGGCAGCCCCACACGCCCGCCCAGTGACACCCCCCCATCCCCGCCCCCAGCTCCCCCGTCCCCGCCCTCGGCCCCGCCCCTGGCCCCCGGCCCCACCTGGTGCCTCAGGGCCGCCGCCGCCCGCCGCCCCCGCCCCCGCCGCCCGCCGCCATCTTCCCGCCCGCCGGGGACAGCGCCGCCGGCGCGTGACGTAAGCGCGCAGGGGGGCGGGGCGCGCCGCCGGGGGTGGGCGTGACCGGCGCTGGGGGCGTGGCCATGGTGAGGGGAGCATTCGGGGTCGTATGGGCGGGGAGACCCCTAATAATAAATTTCGTTAATTAAATCGCTCAGATCTGTCTCTACCAGTCTCTCTTTTGGTTATACGGGCAAACGCACACGCATTCAGTCATAGTAACATGCTACACTTCTATAACTAGAACTACCAGTTACACTGTGAAACTACAAAACTAGTAAACAAGGGCGCTTCGAATTGTTGGAAAGTTAATACTATAAATACTCATTTTTGACGCGACTTTGTGGCCATTTCGAGGATTTGGAGGCCTTCTGCAGCCATTTTT
Source organism: Muscicapa striata striata (assembly GCA_030060385.1). NCBI lineage: Eukaryota > Metazoa > Chordata > Aves > Passeriformes > Muscicapidae > Muscicapa > Muscicapa striata. The sequence goes on along the minus strand of JAREIS010000666.1, from coordinate 29,567 downwards.
GGGCCCTACCTGGAGGGTTCTCCGCGTCGTTGGGGGTTCTGAGGGTGAGGGGAAATAAAAGAAAAATGAGAGGAAATGGAGTAAAAAATAGGACAAAAATATTATGGGAAGGGGGCACGAGGAAAAAAGTGGAAGGAGGAAAATGAGGGGAAAGGGTGAGAAGTGGGAAATGAGGTGAAAAAAAGAAGAAAAGTGCGAAGAGAAATTGGGAGAAAAGGTGCGAGACGAGTGGAAAAGATGACTGAAAAAAGTGAGAAGACAAACCTGTGAAATTTTGAGGAGAATGAAGGGAAATAGCTGAGGAGGAAAATGGGAAAAACCGTGATGAGCAAAGTCCCAGAATGGGGAAAAAGTGTAAGGAAAAAAACATGCTAGCGAAAGAAGAGGGAAAAGGGAGAAAAGTGAGAAAGAAGATGGAGAAGCTGAGGGAAGATGAATTAAAAAATGGAGGAAAACGTGAAGGAAAGAAGAAAGAAAGAGAGTAGGAAAAAATAGAGAGAAAATTATGCCACGGGGCAAAAAAAAAAAAAAAAAAAAAAAAAAAAAAGGAGACAGAAATGTGAGGGGAAAACGGGAAAACCCTGAGGGGAAAAAGGGCGGGAAAAGCCGCCCGAGCTGCGGGCCCCACCTGCGCGCGTCGCCCCTTTAAGAGGAGGCGGGGCAGCGCTCCCTGCGGGCATGCGCCACGCCCCGGGCCCCGCCCCGGGCAGGCTCCGCCCCCCGGGCCCGGGCGCGGCCGCAGCCGCCGGGCGGGGAGAGCGGCGGGCCCGGAACCGCCGGAACCCCCGGGCACCACCGGGCTCCACCGGGCCGAGGGGATGCGGCACCGCGGGGCCGGTGAGCGGCAGCGGCGGGCTGTGGGCACAGCTGCGGGAGGTCTCGGGAGCTAATTCGGGGGGCTCGCAGGAGCTACAGGGGCGTAGGGGCAGGTTTGGGGGGGTCCTATAGGGGGTTCTAGATGTGGAAAGTGGGGTTAGGGGGCTCCCGGCGGATTAGGGGCAGAGTTAGAGGGGCTGAATGTGGTTTGGGGGTGTCGTGGGGGGCTCAGGTCCCTAAAATACAGGTTTAGGGATCCTACGGGGGGTTTTAGGGGATTATAGGGGTATGGGAATTGGGTTTAGGGGAAACATAAAGTTATAGGAGCAGGTTTAGGCATCCTATAGGGGAGTTTAGGGGTTATAGGGGTATGGGAATTGGGTTTAGGGGAAACATAAGGTTATAGGAGCAGGTTTGGGGATCCTATAGGGGAGTTTAGGGGGTTATAGGGGTGTGGGAATTGGGTTTAGGGGAAACATAAAGTTATAGGAGCAGGTTTAGGGATCCTATAGGGGAGTTTAGGGGTTTTAGGGGTGTGGGAATTGGGTTTAGGGGGAACCCAGGCTTACAGGAGCAGGTTTAGGGGAACTATGGGAGAAGTTGAGGATTCTCAGGGTTCCCGAGCAGGTGTAGGGGGGTTTGAGGGATCTGAGGGGCGGAGAGGGTGAGTTTATGGGGTGACATAAGGGTTTTAGAAGAGCTGCAGCGGAGTTCGGGGTGTCTCGGGGTGTAGAAGCGGAGTTAGGGCTGCTGTCGGGATTCATTGGGGTCTCTCGGGATGGGACCCCCGCATTTTGGGGGCGCCAGTGACAGCCGGGGGCGGGGTGTCGGGGGTGTCATGTGCTGTTTGTGCTGACCTGGAATCACCCGGGGACAGGTGAGGGGGGCGCTTCTCACTCCCCCCTTCCCGTCTGCCCACCCCAAATCCCACCCTTTGCCCCCAGCGCTGACCCCTGACCCTGCCAAAGCGCCGCCTGCGTTTCGGGGGTGCCGGGGAGGGTCGGGCCGGGGGCTGTTTCATCACCACCACCTTCCCCGGCGCCGCCCCAGGTTATTTTTAGGGCTCTCCTTGGGCGGGATTTTGGGAGGGACACGGATCCAGCCCCCCCCCCCGCCCCGTTCCCTCCCTGCAGCCCGGGCTGGGGCGTTGCTGCGGGTGGGGGCACGAGCGGGTGGGCAGAGGGGTTCCCGGGGGTGACGCTGCTCTGTCGCGACAGGGTGAGGCTGTCGCGGGCATGGCGGGCGCCTCGGTGAAGGTGGCGGTCAGAGTGCGGCCGTTCAGCGCGCGGGAGAGCAGCCGCCAGGCCAAGTGTGTCATCCAGATGCGGGGGAACACCACCTGTGAGTGGGGGGCGCCTTGGGGGTCCCGAAGGGGAGCGACCCCCGGGGAGGGGGGGGATTGCGGTGCGGGACCCGTCCCCTCCTGTCCCCGTCCTTGTCCCGTGCTGGCCTCAGGCCCGGAGGACCAGCTGCCGCCGGGCTAAAAATAGCAACGGGGAGGTTTTTTGGGGGGGTGACGGTGCTGGGGAGGTGGAGGGTGACGTGGGGGTGTCACCCCAAGCCCACCGTCCCCTCCCCGCCCCAGGCATCACCAACCCCAAGCTCCCCAAGGACGGCACCAAGCACTTCACCTTCGACTACTCGTACTGGTCCCACACCTCGGTGAGTGCCGGGGCGGGCGGGGGGACCCGCGGGGGGCTCCGGGGGTCCCTCACCCGCTCCCCCGCAGGAGGAGGACCCCAACTTCGCCTCGCAGCGCCGGGTGTACCAGGACATCGGGGAGGAGATGCTGGCGCACGCCTTCGAGGGCTACAACGTTTGCATCCTGGCTTACGGCCAGACCGGCGCCGGCAAGTCCTACACCATGATGGGCCGGCAGGAGCCGGGGCAGCGCGGGATTATCCCGCAGGTCCGGGGCCTGGGGGGGCTCCCTCGGGGCTCGGGAAGGGCTGGAGCCCCCCCAGACCCAGCTCAGCGCTGCTCTCCTGCAGCTCTGCGAGGATCTGTTCGCCCGCGTCGCCCGGGAGGGGTCACCTGAACTTTCCTTTTCTGTGGAGGTGAGAGGGGTTTGGGGGTTTGGGAAGGGTCTCCTCAGCTCTTCTCTATGGGTTTGGGGGTTTGGGAAGGGTTTCCTGGGCTCTCCTTCTCTCTGGAGGTGCAGGGGGTTTGGGGGTTCACAGCACGACCCCCAGCTTGCAGATCCCCCCTGGGCAATTTGGGTGTTCAGCTCCTGCAGACTCACCCCACACTCCCCCCAACAATTTGGGGGTTCATCTGCCACCCATCCCAACATTTTGAGGGCTCAGCTGTCCCCCCCAGCCCATCACCATTTTGAGGATCCCTCCCCCAACATCCCCATCAATTTTGGGGCATTCCCCCCAGTTTGCCTCTTCCCTCCCCCTCCATTTTTGCGGTTTCACCCCCCCTCCCCAACCTCCCCGAGATTTGGGGCCCCTCCTGAGCTTTGGGGCCCCCCCAGGTGAGCTACCTGGAGATCTACTGCGAGCGTGTGCGGGACCTGCTGAACCCCAAGAGCCGCGGGGGGCTGCGGGTGGCTGAAACCACTCCCAAGCGCAGGCCCTAGACTCACCCAGAAGTCAGCCCTGGGCTGCCCCAAAATCAGTCCACACCCGAATGGCACCTACTAAACAGCCCGCCATGTAGATCTCAGGTCAGGAAGTCCGAGCCCCAAAATCGCCCTAACACCCCAAAATCCAGCCCCTAAAACCACCCCCAAAATCCAGCCCCTAAAACCACCCCCAAAATCCAGCCTCTAAAACCACTCCCAAAATCCAGCCTCTAAAACCACTCCCAAAATCCAGCCTCTAAAACCACCCCCAAAATCCAGCCTCTAAAACCACTCCCAAAATCCAGCCCCTAAAACCACCCCCAAAATCCAGCCCCTAAAACCAGCCCCAAAATCCAGCCTCTAAACTCCCAAATCCAGCCCTAAAAAAAAATCCAGCCCCTAAAACCACCCCAAAATCCAGCCCCTAAAACCACCCCCAAAATCCAGCCCCTAAAACCACCCCCAAAATCCAGCCCCTAAAACCACCCCCAAAATCCAGCCCCTAAAACCACCCCCAAAATCCAGCCCCTAAAACCACTCTCAAAATCCTTTAAATAGCCCAAAATCCAGCCCTAAAACCACCCCCAAAATCCAGCCCCTAAAACCACTCCCAAAATCCAGCCCCTAAAACCACTCCCAAAATCCAGCCCCTAAAACCAGCCCCAAAATCCAGCCTCTAAAACCACTCCCAAAATCCAGCCCCTAAAAACCCCCAAAATCCAGCCTAAACCCTCTCAATCCAGCCCTAAACCACCCCAAAATCCAGCCCTAAACCAGCCCCAAAACAGCCCCTAAAACCAGCCCAAAATCAGCCTATTGCACTCCCAAAATCCAGCCCCTAAAACCCACCCCAAAATCAACCTCTAAAACCACCCCAAAATCAACCTCCTAAAACCAACCAAAAATCCAGCCCTAAAACCACCCCCAAAATCCAGCCCCTAAAACCACCCCCAAAATCCAGCCTCTAAAACCACTCTCAAAATCCAGCCCCTAAAACCACTCCCAAAATCCAGCCTCTAAAACAGCCCCAAAATCCAGCCCCTAAAACCAGCCCCAAAATCCAGCCCTAAAAATAGCCCCAAATCCAGCTTTAAAACCAGCCCCAAAATCCAGCTTCTATTCCCCAAAATCCAGCCTCTAAAACCACCCCCAAAATCCAGCCCCTAAAACCACCCCCAAAATCCAGCCCCTAAAACCACCCCCAAAATCCAGCCTCTAAAACACCCCCATAATCCAGCCTCTAAAACCACTCCCAAAATCCAGCCTCTAAAACCACCCCAAATCGCCCTCACCCCATTTCCCCCTGAATTCCTCCTAGATCCCCAAACCCTCACGCCCCCATTTCCCCAGATTTCCTCCTAGATCCCCCAAACCCCCTCACACCCCCATTTTCACAGATTCCCTCCTAGATCCCCCCCAAACCCCCTCACGCCCCCATTTCCCAGATTCCTCCTAGATCCCCCAAACCCTCACACCCCATTTCCCTCAGATTCCCTCCTAGATCCCCCAAACCCTCACCCCATTTCCCCAGGTCCTCTGGTCCCCCAAACCCCTATTCCTCCTAGATCCCCCAAACCCCCTCACACCCCCATTTCCCCCCGGAATTCCCTCCTAGATCCCCCCCAAACCCCCTCACGCCCCCATTTCCCCCCGGAATTCCCTCCTAGATCCCCCCCAAACCCCCTCACACCCCCATTTCCCCCCTGGAATTCCCTCCTAGATCCCCCCAAACCCCCCTGCCCCCAGGTGAGCCGCATCAGCCTGGTGGACCTGGCGGGCAGCGAGCGTGCCGACGCCTCGGGGGCCAAGGGCGTGCGCCTCAAGGTGAGCAGCGACTCCCTGCACCCCACAAAAACGGGGGGAGACTCCCCAAAAATCCCTCCCGAGCCCTGCTCCCCCTTCCTCTCCCTGTCCAGGAAGGCGCCAACATCAACAAGTCCCTGACCACTCTGGGCAAGGTCATCTCTGCCTTGGCCGAGGCGGTGAGTCTGGGGGTCACCCCCATCCCTGCACCCCCATCCCTGCACCCCCATCCCCTCGGGGATCCCCCCCCTTTTTTTGGGGAGCCCTCACAGCCACGCTCTTCCCCCAACAGACCAGCAAGAAGAAGAAGCCGGATTTCATCCCGTACCGGGACTCGGTGCTGACGTGGCTGCTGAAGGAGAACCTGGGTGGGTTTGTGGGTTTGTGGGTTTGGGGAGGAGCAGGGGGGGGAGCACGAGGAGGATTTTTGGGGCTCACAGCCCCCGTTAACGGGGTCCCCACAGGAGGGAACTCGCGCACGGCCATGATCGCGGCGCTGAGCCCGGCCGACTGCAGCTACGAGGAGACGCTGAGCACCCTGCGGTGAGGGGGGGGCCTCGGTGGGTTTTGGGGTGCGGGGAGGGGGGATCCAAGCTCCCCCTCACCCCCCCCAGCCCTGATCCTGCCCCTTTTTGCCCCCCAGCTACGCCGACCGCACGAAGCAGATCCGGTGCCACGCGGTGATCAACGAGGACCCCAACGCGCGGCTGATCCGGGAGCTGCGCCAGGAGGTGACGCGGCTGCGGGAGCTGCTCAGCGCCCAGGGTGAGGGGCTGGGGGCTGGGGGCTGGGCAGGGAGCTGGGGGGGGCTGGGGGGCTGGGCAGGGAGCTGGGGGGGGCTGGGGGCACATTTAGGGGCTGCCCGGGGTCAGGGGATTTGGGGTTCTGGGCATGGAGCTGGGGGGGCTGGGGGCAGATTTAGGGGGTTTGTAGCTGTGGGAGCTGCTCAGTGCCCAGGGTGAGGGGCTGGGGGCTGGGGGCTGGGGATGGAGCCAGGGGGCTGGGGCACCCTTTAGGGCTCCCCAGATTTGGGGTTCTGGGCATGGAGCCAGGGGGGCTGGGGGCACGTTTAGGGGCTGCCTGGGGTCAGGGGATTTGGGGTTCTGGGGGCAGATTTAGGGGGTTTTGTAGCTGTGGGAGCTGCTCAGTGCCCAGGGTGAGGGGCTGGGGTCTGGGGTTCTGGGGATGGAGCCAGGGGGGGCTGGGGGCACATTTAGGGGCTGCCCAGATTTGGGATTCTGGGCATGGAGCTGGGGGGGCTGGGGGCAGATTTAGGGCTGCCCAGATTTGGGGTTCTGGGCATGGAGCCAAGGGGGCTGGGGGCAGATTTAGGGCTGCCCAGATTTGGGGTTCTGGGCATGGAGCTGGGGGGGCTGGGGGCAGATTTAGGGGCTGCCCAGATTTGGGGTTCTGGGCATGGAGCCAGGGGGCTGGGGGCACGTTTAGGGGCTGCCCAGATTTGGGGTTCTGGGCATGGAGCTGGGGGGCTGGGGGCAGATTTAGGGGTTTTGTAGCTGTGGGAGCTGCTCAGTGCCCAGGGTGAGGGCTGGGGGCTGGGGGCTGGGGATGGAGCCAGGGGGGGCTGGGGGCACGTTTAGGGGCTGCCCAGATTTGGGGTTCTGGGCATGGAGCTGGGGGGGCTGGGGGCACATTTAGGGGCTGCCCAGATTTGGGGTTCTGGGCATGGAGCTGGGGGGGGCTGGGGGCACATTTAGGGCTGCCCAGATTTGGGGTTCTGGGCATGGAGCTGGGGGGGCTGGGGGCAGATTTAGGGGGTTTTGTTGCGGGGAGGGGATTTGGGGGCAGTGTAGGGGTGCTGGGGGACAGTGAGGGTTTGCTATGGGGGTGCAGGAGGGAACACCCCCCACACCCAGCCCCCATCTCCCCCCAGGTGTCCCCGACACCGCCGTCTCTGTCCCCCCTGCCACAACATCCCCCACCCTCAATGGGGAGCCGGGCCTGGAGCCCCCCCTGGGCCCTACTGAGGCCATGGAGCGACTGCAGGTGACCCCAAAACGCCTTCCTGATCCACTGGGACCCCCTCCCCCAAACTGTAGGGGACCCCCAATTGTTGCTCCCTCCCAGGAGACGGAGAAAATCATCGCAGAGCTCAACGAGACGTGGGAGGAGAAGCTGAGACGGACGGAAGCCCTGAGGCTGGAGCGGTGAGGGGGGGCCCCAAACCCCCACCACACCCCCAAAACCTTCCCCAACCCCCCTAAATAACCTGAACCCCCCCTAGCCCCACCATGGTCAACCCAAATGCTCCCTATGCACCCCCACCCCAGTGCCCCCATGGCTCGCCAAACCCCCCCACGACACTTCCTGAACTCCCCCAGACCCCCCCCAAACCCCTCTGGGCCCCCTCACAGCCTCTCATCCCCCCCAAAATTCCCTGTGCCCCCCCAGGGAAGCGCTGCTGGCGGAGATGGGGGTGGCTCTCCGGGAGGACGGCGGCACCGTCGGCGTTTTCTCCCCAAAAAAGGCGAGTCAGTGGGGGCTGGGGGGGACCCCCCGCCATGAGGGACACCCCCCACCCCAACCCTGACTCTGTTTTTATTTTTGTGCCCCTCTCCCTCCCCCCCAAAAGACCCCACACTTGGTGAACCTCAACGAGGACCCGCTCATGTCCGAGTGCCTGCTGTACCACATCAAGGACGGCGTGACCAGGTGAGTGATGGGGGGGGGCTGTGGCACCCCCAAACCCCCTCGGGGACCCCCCCAGATCCTCTTGGACCCCCCCGCCCAATTTGCTCTGTTTTAGGGTGGGCCAGGTGGACGTGGACATCAAGCTGTCGGGGCCGTTCATCCGGGAGCAGCACTGCCTCTTCCGCAGCTGCCCCGACCCCTCGGGGGAAGGTACGGGACTGGGGCGCCACATTTTGGGGTGCCCTCCCTTTGCCCAGCCCCCTCCTGGCACACCTTAACTCCTCTTTCTCCCCCCCTCCCCCACAATGCTGTCACTGGAGCAGGTCACCACGGCCCTCCCAGGTACCGCTGTGCCGGCCGTGGGGCTGGGGGGGCATTTTGGGGGGTGGCTGGGTGTGGGATTTTGGGGTTCCCCCGCCTCAGTTCAGCAGGGAGGTGACTCCTCCCCGCCTGGTTGTTCCCTCCTGAAGTTGTGGTGACGCTGGAGCCGTGCGAGGGGGCTGAGACCTACGTCAACGGGAAGCAGGTGACGGAGCCGGTGGTGCTCAAGTCGGGTAGGGACCCCCAAACCCCCCCCAAAAATCCCTGTGGCTCTCCCTTGAACCCTCCCAAAAATCTCAGCGTGCCCCCCAAATTCCCCCGAACCTCCCACAAAACCCGCTGGATATTTCTGTCCAATCCATTACATCACTCTCAAACCCACCTAAATCCCCCTGAAATTTACCCTAAATTTGCCTAAATTTACCCTAAATCCCGCCCCCCACCAGGCCACCGCCTCATTTTGGGGAAGAACCACGTGTTCCGCTTCACACACCCGGAGCAGGCGCGGCGGGAGCGGGAGCGGGGGGCGTCCCCCGGGCCCCCCCCGGACTGGAACCTGGCCCAGAGGGAGCTGCTGGAGCAGCAGGGCATCGACATGCGCCTGCAGAGGTGGGGACACTGCTGGGGACACTGCTGGGGACACTGCTGGGGACACTGGGGCGGTTTGGGGGGGGCTCACCCCTGTGTGTCCCCCCCCAGGCTGCAGGAGCTGGAGAACCAACCCCAGGTGGAGAAGGAAGAGTTGGAGCAGCCGCAGGTGAGGGGGGGTGGTTTGGGAATTCTGGGTTGCTCTGGTGTCCCCTGAGTGTCCCAACAGGTGTCCCATAGATAATCCCGCTCCTCTGGGTGTGGCTGGGTGTCACAGTTGTGCCCTGAGTGTCCAACAGGTGTCACTTGGATAATCCCAGGTGACCCCCAGGTCCTCTGGGTGTGGCTGGGTGTCACAGTTGTGCCCTCAGTGTCCAACAGGTGTCACATGGATAATCCCAGGTGACCCCCCAGGTCCTCTGGGTGTAGCTGGGTGTCACAGTTGCCCCTTCAGTGTCTCCATGAGTGCCCTGGATGTCCCTTGGGGGTTTTTTGGCTGTCCTCGGGGATGTTTTTGGGTGTCCCTTGGGGATGTTTTTGGGTGTCCCTTGGGGATGTTTTTGGCTCTCCTTGGGGATGTTTTTGGGTGTCCTTGGGGATGTTTTTGGGTGTCCCTTGGGGATGTTTTTGGGTGTCCTTGGGGATGTTTTTGGGTGTCCCTTGGGGATGTTTTTGGCTCTCCTTGGGGATGTTTTTGGCTCTCCTTGGGGATGTTTTTGGCTGTCCCTCGGGGATGTTTTTTGGCTCTCTTTGGGGATGTTTTTGGCTCTCCTTGGGGATGTTTTTGGCTGTCCTTGGGGGATGTTTTTGGGTGTCCTTGGGGATGTTTTTGGGTGTTTTTTGGGTGTCCCTTGGGATGTTTTTAGGATGTTTTTGGCTCTCCTTGGGGATGTTTTTGGGTGTCCTTGGGGATGTTTTTGGGTGTCCTTTGTTTTTGGGTATCCTTTGGGATGTTTTGGCTCTCCTTGGGGATGTTTTTGGGTGTCCCTTGGGATGTTTTTGGCTCTCTTTGTGTTTTTGGGTGTCCCTTGGGGATGTTTTTGGTGTCCCTTGGGGATCCTTTGGGGATGTTTTGTTTTGGCTCTCCTTGGGGATGTTTTGGCTGTCCCTCGGGGATGTTTTTTGGCTCTCTTTGGGGATGTTTTTGGGTGTCCCTTGGGGATGTTTTTGGGTATCCTTTGGGATGTTTTTGGCTTTCCTTGGGGATGTTTTTGGCTGTCCCTCGGGGATGTTTTTTGGCTCTCTTTGGGGATGTTTTTGGGTGTCCCTTGGGGATGTTTTTGGGTATCCTTTGGGATGTTTTTGGCTCTCCTTGGGGATGTTTTTGGCTGTCCCTTGGGGATGTTTTTTGGCTCTCTTTGGGGATGTTTTTGGGTGTCCCTCGGGGATGTTTTTGGGTGTCCTTGGGGGATGTTTTTGGGTGTCCCTTGGGGATGTTTTTGGCTCTCCTTGGGGATGTTTTTGGCTCTCCTTGGGGATGTTTTTGGGTGTCTCTCGGGGATGTTTTGGGTGTCCTTGGGGGATGTTTTTGGGTGTCCCTTGGGATGTTTTTGGGTGTCCCTTGGGATGTTTTTGGGTGTCTCTCGGGATGTTTTTTGGCTCTCCTTGGGGATGTTTTTGGGTGTCCTTGGGGATGTTTTTGGGTATCCTTTGGGATGTTTTTGGCTTTCCTTGGGGATGTTTTTGGCTGTCCCTCGGGGATGTTTTTTGGCTCTCTTTGGGGATGTTTTTGGGTGTCCCTTGGGGATGTTTTTGGGTATCCTTTGGGATGTTTTTGGCTCTCCTTGGGGATGTTTTTGGCTGTCCCTCGGGGATGTTTTTTGGCTCTCTTTGGGGATGTTTTTGGGTGTCCCTTGGGGATGTTTTTGGGTGTCCCTCGGGGATGTTTTTGGGTGTCCCTTGGGGATGTTTTTGGGTGTCCTTGGGGATGTTTTTGGGTGTCCCTCTGGGATGTTTTTGGGTGTCCTTGGGGATGTTTTTGGGTGTCTCTCGGGGATGTTTTGGGTGTCCCTCGGGGGTTTTTTGGCTGTCCTTGGGGATGTTATTGGGTGTCCCTTGGATGTTTTTGGGTGTCCCTCTGGGATGTTTTTGGGTGTCTCTCGGGATGTTTTTGGGTGTCCCTTGGATGTTTTTGGGTGTCCCTTGGGGATGTTTTTGGGTGTCCCTCTGGGATGTTTTTGGGTGTCTCTCGGGATGTTTTTGGGTGTCCCTCGGGGATGTTTTTGGGTGTCCCTCGGGGATGTTTTTTGGCTCTCCTTGGGGATGTTTTTGGGTGTCCTTGAGGATGTTTTTGCGTGTCCCTCGGGGATGTTTTGGGTGTCCCTCGTGTCTCCCAGCAGTCCCCCGTGTCCCCACAGCCCCCCGCCGCCGAGGACCCGCCGTGCTACGAGGCGGGCTGGCGCCTCATCTCGTCGCTGCGCCAGGCGCTGCCGGCGCCCGCCGTGCGCTCGGTGCTGCGCCGGGCGGGCTCCGCTGCCGGCACCGGGCAAGCGCCGAGCCGCTGCGCGTTTACCAGATCCCGCAGCGCCGGGACTCCCGACCCCGCCGAGCGCCCGAGCTCGCCGTGGGTGACCATGGCCGACCTGAAGGCGCAGGCGGTGCGGGAGCTGAGCCTGGAGGTGGCCCTGCGGGAGCCGCGGCCGGCGCGGCGGGAGCTGGAGGCGCTGAGCCTGGCGCGGCTGCGGGAGCTGTGCCGCCGCCACGGCAAGCGCGAGCCCACCGAGCGCGACGGGTGGCGAGCGGTGGCCCGCGACGTGTGGGACGCGGTGGGCGGCGGCGGCGGCGGCGGCGGGGAGGAGGATGAGGGCGGCGGCGAGCAGGTGAGCGAGGTGGAGGGGCTGCGGCTGCACCTGGACCGGCTGGCGGGGATCCTGCGCGAGGTGAAGCGGCAGAACAGCGCCAAGGACGAGCAGATCCGCGCCCTGCGCGACCGCGTGGGGCAGATGGAACGCGTCATCCCGCTGCCGCCGGTGAGGGCTGCGGGGTCCCTGGCACCCCAGAGAGCCCCCGAGGCGTCCCCACCCCGGAGCACCCCACAGCCCCCTGGCGCACATCCCAGCTGCCCCACGCAGCGCCACAAATCCACCCCGACGCCCCCAAATGTCCCTGAGCCCCGTCTTTCTTTTCAACCCCTCCAGACCCCTCTAACCCCCTCTCCTCCGCTCCATCAGGACGATGGTGACGAGGCCGAGCCGCCCCCGAGACCCGTCCCAGGAGCGCGGCCCGAGCCGGAGGCGGGGCTCGCCGCCCCCTCGCCCCGTCGGCGGCGGCGGCGCGGCTGTGCCGGCTGATGGAGCAGGACCCGGCGTTCCGGCGGGGCGGCTGCGCTGGCTGCGCCAGGAGCAGGCCCGGCTGATGGCGGGGCGGCCCGCAGCCCCCAGCACCCCCGCCGACCCCGCGCTTCCACCCGGCCCCCCAGGACTCCAAGCTGCGCTTCCCCTTCAAGAGCAACCCCCAGCACCGCCTGGCCTGGGGGGGCGGCTGGGACTCTCCTCAAGCCGAAAACAGTCCCCCCCCGCCGCCCCCTCCCTCGGGGCGGCCCCGCCGGGGGTCCCTGGACGGGGGATCCCCTCCTGCCCCCGCCGCGGGCACGCCCCCGCTCCGCGTCCGCCGCCAGCGCTCGGCTCCCGACCTGAAGGCGCGGGGCCCCATCCCATAGCGGGTGTGGGATTTTGGGGACACGCCCCAACCCCCCCCAAAACGGACAATCACGGCCTCACCCCTCCCCACAATCGGGGGGCTCTCCCCGCCGGGGAGGCCCCCAGCTGCTGTCACGGTGCCCTCCCCTCCCCGCGTGTGTGTGTGTGTCTGTGGGAACGGCCCTCGGCCGGGGGGACTCCCCTTATGACGGGGGAGCCCCTAATTAACGGCGATCCCGCTAATTAAAATGACGCGCCTCATGTCTGGGGGCCCCCTCCTCTGTGCTGGCTCCGCCCACTCCAGCCTGGCAGCTCTGGCCACGCCCCGAGGGGCGGAGCCGAGCGGAGTCTCCGCCCAGGCGTCGGGGCCGCGCTCCTTTTCTGAGGCAGCGCCCGCAGGCTCCGCCCACACCATTTATGGACGGGTTGTGGGCGTGGTCATTGAGAAAGCCCCGCCCCTCACGGCAGCAGCGCGGGAGTGGGACCGTGCCTCCGCCCCTTTGGGGCGTGGCGATGCCAGGCCACACCCCTTCCCGTTCATTGCCGCCCCCATCCCTCCCTGTACCCCCGGGCCCGTCCCGGCCCCGTCCCGGCCCCGTTCGCCCCGGCCCGGCCGCGCCATGAGCCGCCTCGGGCCGCTGCTGCTGCTCGGGGCGCTGGGGGCTCTGAGCCCAACCCCGGCCGCGGGGCAGGAGCCGGCCCCGAGCCCCCCGCCCAGCGCCCGGCCCAACGCCAGCAGGTAACGGGACCGCACGGGCCCCCCGGGACGGGACCGGGCACGGCACCCCGGGACGGGACCGCATGGACCCCCTCCAGAACGGGACAGGGCACGGGACCCCGGGACGGGACCGCACGGGCCCCCGGGACGGGACAGGGCACGGGACCCCGGGACGGGACAGGACACGGGACCCGGGACGGGACAGGACACGGGCCCCCGGGACGGGACAGGACACGGGACCCGGGACGGGACCGCACGGGCCCCCCCGGGACGGGACCTCCCCCAGAACGTGGCACCCCGGGTCGGGAGCGACGCCCCCGCGGACAGGGCTCGGCCCGAGGCGGGGCATTCCCGGGACCGGACACCCCCCGGGCACCGGGACCTCCTCGGTCCAGAACCCCAGCCGTGATCTGGGAGCTTCCCTCAGAGCCGGGACTGCTCCAAAACTCGCCCGAGCCATAGCCCGAGACCCTCTCCGGGGATCTGGGACCCCCCCAAACTCGGTTTCCCTCCGTGTCCCCCCCGTGTTCCCCCAGGCCGGTGTTCCCGGTGTTCCCGTGCGGGGGGGACCATCGCGGGGAGTCGGGGTTCATCGCCAGCGAGGGCTTCCCCGACATTACCCCCGGCAGCAACTGCACCTGGACCATCACGGTACGGACCCCCCCGGGGCACCCCCAAACCCAGGGACCCCCCCCGGGGCACCCCCAAACCCAGGGACCCCCCCCGGGGCACCCCCAAACCCAGGGACCCCCAGGGGCCCCAAACCCAGGCACTCCCCCGGGGCACCCCCAAACCCAGGGACACCCAATCCCCCCCAAAACGCTGGGGTTCCCCCTTGGCTGTCCCCATTGTGTCCCCACAGGGGCTGAGGGACAGCAGGTGACACCGCTCTGTGTCTCCCGTGTCCCCCCCCGATGTCGCTTTGTGCCGCCCCCCACCCCAGAAACCCGAGGGCCGAGCGGTGTCCCCAATGTCCCCGGCGTTCCCAGTGTCCCCCGATGTCCATCCTGGCCCTTCAACGTCCCCACCCAGGTCCATGAAGACACCCCAAAATGTCACCTGCGGGCCAGCTGGTGTCACCCCAAATTCCCGGTGTGTCCTGCCTCATGAGGACCATGCGGTGACACCTCCGGTGTCCCCAAAATCCCGTCACCCCAAGGGCCAGGCGGTGACCCCCCGGTGTCCCCCAGGTCCCCGAGGGCCAGGCAGTGACCCCCCCGGTGTCCCCAAAATCCCGTCACCCCAAGAGCCAGGCGGTGACCCCCCGGTGTCCCCCAGGTCCCCGAGGGCCAGGCAGTGACCCCCCGGTGTCCCCCAGGTCCCCAAGGGCCAGGCGGTGACCCCCCGATGTCCCCAAAATCCCGTCACCCCAAGGGCCAGGCGGTGACCCCCCGGTGTCCCCAAAATCCCGTCACCCCAAGGTCCGTCGGTGACCCCCCGGTGTCCCCCAGGTCCCCGAGGGCCAGGCGGTGACACCCCCGGTGTCCCCAAAATCCCGTCACCTCAAGAGCCAGGCGGTGACCCCCCGGTGTCCCCTAGGTCCCCGAGGGCCAGGCGGTGACCCCCCCGGTGTCCCCAAAATCCCGTCACCCCAAGGTCCGTCGGTGACCCCCCGGTGTCCCCCAGGTCCCCGAGGGCCAGGCAGTGACCCCCGGTGTCCCCCAGGTCCCCGAGGGCCAGGTGGCCACCCTGTCCTTCCGCGTCTTCGACCTGGAGCCGGACCCGCTGTGCCGCTTCGATGCCCTCTCGGTTTTTGGGGGTCACGGCCCCGGGGCGCCGCTTTTGGGGCGCTTCTGCGGCACCTTCCGGCCGGGGGCCCTGCGGGCGCCCCAAAATCGGCTGCGGCTGCACATGGAGAGCGACGGCGGCACGGCCGGGAGGGGATTCCTGGCCTGGTTCAGCGCCGGCAGCCCCCCGAGCAACGGTGGGTGAGGGAGGGGCTGCGGGGGAGACCCCTCCCCAAAATAAAAAAATAATAATAAATAAATAAATAAACCAAGGGGGAGGGAGCACCGCCGGCGGGGAGCAGGGACATTCCCACGGGGACACCCCCAAAACCACCCGAAGAGAAAACAGAAATCCTGTAGCATCCCCCACCCCCAAAAAAAAAAAAAAAAAAAAAAAAAGTGTGGGCTGAGAGGCCAAAATCCCTCCCAGGAGTGAGATGGGAAAAGCGTGAAATTGGGAAAAGTGCGAGGAGAAAACAGCGGGAATGAGGAGAAAGCGTGAATGGGAAAGGAGGGAAAGGTGTGAAACTGAAAACAGAAGGGGAAATCCCTGATGGGGAGACGGGGGGGGGAAAATGTGAGAGGGGGAAAAATAAAAGAGGGAAATGAAGGAAATGTGTGAGGGAGAAATGGGAAAGGGTGGAGAGGAAAGGGAGGGAAAGTGTGAGGAGAAAACAGGGAAACGAGGGGAAAGTACGAGGGGAGAAAGGAGGGAAAGAATGAGGAGAAAAGGAGGGGAAAGTGTGAAAGAAAATGGAGAAAAATAAGAGGAAAAGGAAAAAAAAAGGAGGAAAACTGAAAAGAAAATTAGAGAGGGGAAAAAAAAAAAAACAAAAAACAAAAAAAAAAAAAAAAAAAAAAAAAAAAAAAAAAAAAAAGGAAAAGTTTAGGGGAAAAAAAAAGGAAAAGTTTAGGGAAAAAAGCCAGAGGAAAAAATAGGGCAAAGTGTCAGGAAAAAAATGAAGGAAACTATGGCACAAAATGGAGGGAAAAGCTGAGGGGGAAAGAGGAACAGGGAGCAACTGAACTGGGGAGGAGGAGACCCCCAAAACCACCCGAACCCCCACGGACACCCCCAAATCCGCATTGGGAACCCCCAAATCCGCACGGAGAACCCCCAAAAGCCACGTGGAATATCCCAAACCCCCCTAATACACCGTGGAGCCCCCCAAAAATTCCTGGAAAAACCCCAAAAACCCGCACGGAGAGCCCCGAAACCACCCCCGAGACCCCCGCAGGCCCCCCCCAATCCAGCCCAACCCTTTTGCAGGACCCCCCCAGGGACGGCGGCGTTCGGGGGGCTTTAATAAACCCCATTTTTTCGGGGAGTCCTGGCACTATTTTGATGGTGAGTACGACCCGCCCCCCCAAATTTACAAAAAACATTCCCGGGGGGGGGGTCTCGCTCCCCAAATTCCATCTCCTCCCCCCAGTCCCAGGGTGGTTTTGGCAGAGCCCCCTCCCCAATCTTCCCCCCACCCCCTCAATTTTGGGGGGTCTCAGGGACAGAGGAGACGCCGGCGGTGTGGGAAATGGAGGGTGGGGGGTGTCCGAACGTGTCTGTGCCCCCCAAAAATGTGACCCCACCCTCCCCCCCCCAGAGCATCAGTTTTGTGGCGGGCGGCTGGAGAAGCCCCAGGGGAGCCTCAACACCCCAAACTGGCCCGAGGAGAATTATCCCCCCGGGATCAGCTGCTCCTGGCACATCGTGGCCCCCCCCGACAAGGTTTGGGGGTTCTGGGAGGGTCAGGAGGGGGGGGCAGAGCGAGTTTGGGGGGTTCGGAGGTGTCGGGAGGATTTGGGGGATGGAGGGGGGGGTCAGGAGGGCTTGGCAGGTGTTGGGGGTCAGGAGGGATTTGGGGGTCAGAAGAGATTTTGGGGGGGTCACAAAGGGGTGCTAGAGGAGAGACCGGGATGGTTCGGGGAGGGTCTGGAGAATTTGGGGAGGGGTTGAGGGAATCCGGGGGGGTTCAGGGGGATCCGGGGCGGGCGGGGGGTCTAAGCCCGAATTTTGGGGGTGCAGGTGGTGGAGCTGCGGTTCGGGAAGTTCGACGTGGAGCCCGACCCGCATTGCCGCTACGATTACGTGGCCGTGTTCGAGGGGGGGGCGCGGGACGACGCGCGGCGCCTCGGGCGCTTCTGTGGGGAGGAGACCCCCGGGTGAGCCCCCCCAGACCCTTCCGAGCCCCCCCAGACCCGCCCCAACCCCCCAAAAACTGCCCCGACCGCTCCTCAATCCACCGCCATCCCTTTTAAACCCCCCCCCCAAAAACCCCCCTGACAGACCCTGCTCCCCAAACCACCCGAATTCCTCCCGTTCCCTCCAAACCATCCCGACCTCCCCACGCTGACCCCCCCAATCCCCTCGGGACCCCCCCGGGTCCCCCCCTGACCCCCGTGTGTCCCCCCTCCCCCCCAGCCCCATCGTTTCCAGCTCCCCGGAGCTGCTGGTCCAGTTCGTGTCGGACCTGAGCGTCACCGCCGACGGCTTTTCGGCCACCTACAGCCTGCGGGAGCGGGGCAGCGCCCCCGAGACCCCCAAAAACCGCGGGGCGGGGGCAAGGGGAAGCCGCCCCCCCACCCCAAAGCGGGGACCCCCACGGCCCCCCCGGCTCCGGGCACCCCCTGCCCGCAGCGCTGCCGCCGCGCCGGGACCCTCCAGAGCAACTTCTGCAGCAGCGACTTCGGTGAGACCCCCAAAAAAAAAAACAAAAAACCAAAAAAAACCAGCGGCGGGACCCCGAAATGGGGAAAATTCCCCGAAAACAGGAGAGTTCTCTCCAAAAGGGGGCCCAAAAATTGGGAGGGGAAGGGGGGGGTTGAGCCCCCTCGATCGCGGGGGGTTTTGGGGAGCCTGACCCCCGCCCCGTTCTGTGCCCGCAGTGGTGACCGGGACGGTGAAATCGGTGTCGCGGGGGCCGCCGCAGGAGCCGGGCTGGGCCGTGGTGTCCGTGCTCGGCGTCCACAAGTCGGGGGGCCTGGGGGACCCCCCGCCCGCCAAGGGGGCGGCGCTGCGGCTGCAGCTGCCCTGCCGCCTCTGCCCCGCGCTCAAGAAAGGTGGGTACGCCCCCGGATGGGGGTGGGGGGGATGCCTGGAGGGGTCTCTGCGCCCCCCCCCCCCGCTCCTGACACCCCCTCCCCAAAATCTCCCCCAGGCTCGAGCTACGTGCTGATGGGGCGGCTGGGGGGGGACGGCGCGGCGCTGCTGCCCCCCGACGCCTTCGTGGTGCCCTACCGCCCGCAGCAGCAGCAGGTTTTGGGGAACCTCAGCAAGAGGCCGTGCCGGGGGACCCCCTGAGACCCCCCACCCCACCCGGAGCTCCGCCGGAGTCCCCCGCGCTGGGGGGACGCCCCCCGCTCATATGCAAATAAAGGGTGCAGAGATGGAGGAGTGAGTGAAGGTGCTGGGGGGACCCCGCCCTTGCTCCGCGCTCAAGGGGGGGGCAACAGATTGGGCTCCCCAAAATGGGACCCCCCGGGATGTCCCCGTGAAATGGTGCGGCTCCTTTAAGTGCGGGGTTGGAGAAGGGGCGGGGCCAGAAGCGAGGCGTGGCTCCAACAAGCCAGGGGGCGTTGCTGATCTCTGCTCCGCCTCTGATTGGTTCATTTGCGCCGTGCCTGCTTGTCAATCATTGCTGTCAGCTCCTGATTGGGGGAGCCGCCACGCCCCGGCCACTCACGGGGCTAATGCAGTCCCGCCCTTGCCTCAAACCCATTGGTTGGTGACGCGTCAATCTTGTGAGCTGCTCCCGCCTTTGATTGGCCATCGCTCTTCTTTGGCCCCGCCCCGCGGCGGGGTCCGGAAGCGTCCGGGGCTCAGTCGGGCAGCGGCGGCCGCGGCGAGCGGAGCTCCAGGCCCGCCATGGCCGCCGGAGCGGCGGGGGCTGTCACGGCCGAGCCGCCGCCGCGGCTGGGCCGCCTGCCCGGAGGAGCCGGCACCGAGCGCGCCCTGGAAGAAGCAGAAGCCTCCGGCACCCTCAGCCTGGCCGGCCGGCGGCTGCGCGCCTTCCCCGCGGCGGCGGCGCGGCGCTGGGACCTCAGCGACACCATAGAGGCCGGTGAGGCCGTGGCCCCGGGGCAGGACCCCCGACCCTTCCCCACAGCCCGGGGGCACTCGGGGTGTTTCCCCTTCCCGGGGGAAGCTGCGGTGCCTCGCCTCCCTCGCTCCGACCCGCGCCCGAGGCCCGCGGGAGGTGCCGGAGGCGCCGGGACGGGCCGGGCCGGAGCGCCTGGTCCGGGCGGTCCGGCGGCTTCACCGTTCCCGCCGCCGCTGGGCAGCTCTGGGTCCGGGTCCATCGGCACCGCTGTCCCCGGGCTGTCCTTATCCCTGGGGGTCCCCTTCCCTTTCCCGCATGTTCCCCCGTGTCCCCCCCGTCCCCGCAGACCTGTCCCGGAACCGGTTCGGGGAGGTGCCGGAGGCCGCCTGCCGCCTGGTCTCGCTGGAGGGGCTCAGCCTGTACCACAACTGCCTGCGCAGCGTCCCCCCCGCCATCGCCAACCTGCAGGCCCTGGCGCACCTGGACCTCAGGTACGGCCCGGCCCGACAGCGCCATCCGGGGATGGGGATGGGGATGGGGATGGGGATGGGGGGCTCCGGCAGCGCCCCGGACCCCGCTGTGCCCCCATGGGCGGTTCTGGACCTCCGGAGGCACCAAACTCTGGAGCTCTTGGGCTCCTGGTTCGAGCTCTTGGCTCCAACTTCGTCGGGTGGTCTTAAACAAGCAAAGCAGCTAATAGTTAAAATTTTTATTACAAAACATCTCTTATTACAAAGCGTGTCAAAGCACGCAGAAGAGCAGTGGCAAAGCAAAAGCAAAGAGCAAATGGCTCAAAGCCCTGGCAAAAGGCAATGGCTAAAAGCCGAGTGGCCAAAAGCACCGACTCTCCCCAAAACAAACGCTTATATAGGATTTTTCCAACAAGCTAAGATGCAAACTCAGACCATCACCCCTTAAATCACTCCTTAACCTATTACAATTCCAATGTTTTAGTATTCTAGGTCACGTACAGACTATGCATACAACCTGTTTTGTTCTATCTGAAAAGTGTAGGCAATATTCCTACTATAGCTCTATCACGTGTAAATTCTGTCTACCACTGTGGGCCTGGAGCTTCTTGCTGGAGACACCAGTATGTTTCTCAACCTTCACTAGAACTGCCACTGCTGCTGTGGAATCCAAACCTTTCACTTACTAAAAGCACTAGAGCTCACCCTAAAACTTACTGAATCGCTTCTGCTCAAACACCTAATTGTGTGTGAGCGGTTTAACCGATTTCAGCCCCTCCAAAGGCTCTGGTTTCTCGGTGAAGAACCCAGAGATTCCCCCATCCCCGACTCTCTGCCTCCCCTCCCCGCAGCCGGAACCAGCTGAGCTCTCTGCCCGCCTGCCTGTGCCTGCTGCCCCTGCGCGTCCTCAACGCCAGCAGCAACCGCCTGGCGCAGCTGCCGCCCAACCTGGGCACGCTGCGCACGCTGCGGCAGCTGGTGAGGGGGAAGGGCTGGCCCCCGGGGGAGCCCCCCCCTGTCATGGGGGAGGTGGGACCCCTGAACCCCCTGTCATGGTTGGGCCCCCACGCTGGGGCTGGTGAGTGGCCCCCGACACCCCCTGTCAACCCCCCCTGTCCTGTCCAGCAGCAACCGCCTGGCGCAGCTGCCGCCCAACCTGGGCACGCTGCGCACGCTGCGGCAGCTGGTGAGGGGGGGAGGGCTGGGGAGGTGGGACCCCCCCTGTCATGGTTGGGAGCCCCCGTGGGACACCCTGAACCCCCTGTCCTGTTCTGGCAACCGGGATCCCCCTGGGCACGCTGCGGGGGCTGGTGAGAGATCCCCCGGGGGAGGTGGGACCCCCTGAACCCCTGTTCTGGTGTCCAGCCAGGGGGCCTGAGATCCCCTGAACCCCTGTCCTGTCCAGCAGCACCCTGGGCACTCTGCCGCCCAACCTGGGCACTCTGCAGGCAGCTGGTGGGGAAGGGCTGGGAGCCCCCGGGGAGGTGGGACACCCTGAACCCCCTGTCCTGGTTGGGACCCCCCCCGGGGGGAGGTGGGACACCCTGAACCCCCCTGTCATGGTTGGGACCCCCCCCGGGGGGAGGTGGGACACCCTGAACCCCCCTGTCCTGGTTGGGATCCGCCTGGGGGGGGCTGAGACCCCCCAAATCCCCCTGTCCTGTCCTGGTTGGAACGCCCCCTGGGGGAACTGGGACCCCCCGAATCCCCCTGTCCTGGTTTGGATCCCCCCTGGGGGCTGGGACCCCCTGAACCCCCCTGTCCTGGTTTGGACCCACCCACGGGGGGCTGAGACCCCCCAAATCCCCCTGTCCTGTCCTGGTTTGGACCCCCTGGGGCTGAGACCCCCTGAATCCCCCTGTCCTGGTTTGGACCCACCCACGGGGGCTGAGACCCCCAAATCCCCCTGTCCTGTCCTGGTTTGGACCCCCCCTGGGGGGCTGGGACCCCCTGAACCCCCCTGTCCTGGTTAGGAGCCCCCGAAAATGATGGAATTTTATCAGCCATGCCCTGGGACTCACTGGCCATGAACAGGAGATCTCTCCTGGAGGGAGGATGGGCTGTGGAAAGATAAAGAACATTCCCCCAGCTGGGGCAATTAAATTTAAAAATGGGTTTAAAGCTGGCCCATGAGCAGATAATGTGTGCCAGGAGATAAAGGTCACAGCCACACCCAGTTTTTAACAATGGCCCATTAACAGGAGATAATTCCCACAGAGATAAAGATCACTGCCACACCCAGTTTTTAACAATGACCCATTAACAGGAGATAATTCCCACAGAGATAAAGATCACTGCCACACCCAGTTTTTAACAATGACCCATTAACAGGAGATAATTCCCACAGAGATAAAGGTCACTGCCACATCCAATTTTAAACAATGGCCAATTAACAGGAGATAATTCCCACAGAGATAAAGATCACTGCCACACCCAATTTTAACAATGACCCATTAACAGGAGATAATTCCCACAGAGATAAAGATCACTGCCACACCCAGTTTTTAACAATGGCCAATTAACAGGTGATATCTCCTATCAGGTGGGTCATGGGAAAGATAAAGATGACTGCCCCAGCTGGTTTTTAACCCCTGGCCCATGAACAGGAGATCTCTCCTGGAGGGAGGATGGGCTGTGGCAAAGATAAAGATGATTGTCCCAGCTGGGGCAATTAAATTTAAAAATGGGTTTAAAGCTGGCCCATGAGCAGATAATGTGTGCCACGGACATCAGGGTCACTGCCACACCCGGTGACAAAACACACAGTTCTGGCCACCCCAGCCCCGTTTGGGTGACAGAAGAGCCATCAGTGGCCACCCCAGCCCAGGTGGTGACAGAACAGCCATCAGTGGCCACCCCAGCCCCATTTTGGTGACAGAACACCCATTTCTGGCCGCCCCAGCCCCGTTTTGGTGACAGAACACCCATTTCTGGCCACCCCAGCCCCATTTTGGTGACAGAACACACAATTCTGGCCGCCCCAGCCCCATTTTGGTGACAGAACACCCATTTCTGGCCACCCCAGCCCCATTTTGGTGACAGAACACACAATTCTGGCCACCCCAGCCCCGTTTTGGTGACAGAACAGCCATTTCTGGCCACCCCAGCCCCGTTTTGGTGACAGAACAGCCATTTCTGGCCACCCCAGCCCCATTTTGGTGACAGAACACCCATCAGTGGCCACCCCAGCCCCGTTTTGGTGACAGAACAGCCATTTCTGGCCACCCCAGCCCCGTTTGGGTGACAGAACAGCCATTTCTGGCCGCCCCAGCCCCATTTTGGTGACAGAACACCCAATTCTGGCCGCCCCAGCCCCATTTTGGTGACAGAACACCCAATTCTGGCCGCCCCAGCCCCATTTTGGTGACAGAACACCCAATTCTGGCCACCCCAGCCCCGTTTGGGTGACAGAACACCCAATTCTGGCCGCCCCAGCCCCATTTTGGTGACAGAACACCCATCAGTTTTGGTGTCCCCCAGGACGTGGGCTGTAACCGGCTGCGGGCGCTGCCGCCGGGGCTGGGGCAGCTGCGGGCGCTGCGGGACCTGAGCGTGCGGCGGAACCAGCTCACAGCCCTGCCCGACGGTGGGTCAGGGGGTCGGGGAGGGGGTCCCCAGCTCGGGGAGGGTCCCCTCCATGCCCCCCCTGTGTGTGTCGCTGTCCCCTCCCCCCGGCAGAGCTCTCGGAGCTGCCCCTGGCCCGCCTGGATTTCTCCTGCAACCGCGTGGTCGCCATCCCCCGCTGCTTCCGACGCCTGCGCCACCTCCAGACCCTGCTGGCTGACAACAACCCCCTGCAGTTCCCCCCTGCCCAGGTGAGCTGGGGAGGGTCTGGGGGATCCCCCCTGACCCCCCAAAACCCCGCCTGACCCCTCAGTGTCCCCCCCTCCCCACCAGATCTGCCTGAAGGGCAAAGTGCACATCTTCAAGTACCTGGAGGCCGAGGCTGCCGCCCCTGCTGGCCCAGCATGGTAAAATGGGGAGGGGGCTCGCACAGGGGGGGGACCCCAGTGTCCCCTCGGGGGGGTTTTGGGGTGTCCCATGGCTGTTTGCCCCCCGCAGCCCCCCGGAGGAGCCGTGCCCCCCGCTCGGGCCGCGGGGGGGGCTGGACTCGGGGTTCCACAGCGTGGACAGCGGCAGCAAGCGCTGGTCGGGGAACGAGGTGCGATTTGGGGGGGGGGTTTTTGGGGGGGGAAATTCGGGGTGTCCCCCCCAGGCTGCTCCTCCACCTCTCACCCCCCCTTTTCCCCCCCCTGTTTTGGCCCCGTTTCAGTGCACGGAGGAGTCCCCGGAGCCTCGGCAGCGCAGGGAGAGCCGCAGTGGGGCAGGTGAGGGGGAGGGGACCCCCAGGGCCCCCCCAAACCTCCTGCCCCTTTTGGGGACCCCCAGAGCCCCCCCCAATCCTCCTGCCCCCTTTTGGGGACCCCCAGAGCCCCCCCCAATCCTCCTGCCCCCTTTTGGGGACCCCCAGAGCCCCCCCCAATCCTCCTGCCCCCTTTTGGGGACCCCCAGAGCCCCCCCAATCCTCCTGCCCCCTTTTGGGGGCCCCAGAGCCCCCAATCCTCCTGCCTCCTTTTGGGGACCCCCAGAGCCCCCAATCCTCCTGCCTCCTTTTGGGACCCCCAGAGCCCCCAGTCCTCCTGTCCCTTTTGGGGACCCCAGAGCCCCCAATCCTCCTGTCCCTTTTGGGGACCCCCAGAGCCCCCCCAATCCTCCTGCCCATTTTTGGGACCCCAGAGCCCCCAATCCTCCTGCCCCTTTTGGGGACCCCCAGAGCCCCCCCAATCCTCCTGCCTCCTTTTGGGGACCCCCAGAGCCCCCCCAATCCTCCTGCCCCTTTTGGGGACCCCCAGAGCCCCCCCCAATCCTCCTGCCCCTTTTGGGGACCCCCAGAGCCCCCCCAATCCTCCTGCCCCTTTTGGGGACCCCCCAGCCCCCCCAAACCTCCTGCCCCTTTTGGGACCCCCAGAGCCCCCAATCCTCCTGCCCATTTTTGGGGACCCCAGAAACCCCCAATCCTCCTGCCCCCTTTGGGGACCCCAGAAACCCCCAATCCTCCTGCCCATTTTGGGGACCCCAGGCCCCCCAATCCTCCTGCCCCCTTTTGGGGACCCCCAGAGCCCCCCCCAATCCTCCTGCCCCTTTTGGGACCCCCAGAGCCCCCCCAATCCTCCTGCCTCCTTTTGGGGACCCCAGAGCCCCCAATCCTCCTGCCCCTTTTGGGGACCCCCAGAGCCCCCAATCCTCCTGCCCCTTTTGGGGACCCCAGAGCCCCCAATCCTCCTGTCCCCTTTTGGGGACCCCAGAGCCCCCCAAACCTCCTGTCCCCTTTTGGGGACCCCAGAGCCCCCCAATCCTCCTGTCCCCTTTTGGGGACCCCCAGAGCCCCCCCCAAACCTCCTGCCCCTTTTGGGGACCCCCTGTCACCCCCGTGTCCCCACAGCCGGTGACAGTGACCCGGAGCAGCTGGAGGAGGAGCCCCCACCCGAGGTGATGTCACCCCCCAATCCTCTCTGACCCCTCCCCCCCCCCCAACTCGATTTTTGGGGTTCCCCCTCCCCAAATCCTGATTCCCCCCCACGCCAGGAGCAGCAGAGCCAGAGCCCGAGTGGTGACACCCCCAGGTGAGGGGCTGGGGGGTTTGGGGGTTCAGGGAGGGGGTTTGGGGGTTCAGGGAGGAATTTTGGGGGTTCAGGGAGGGGTTTTGGGGGTTCAGGGAGGAGTTTTGGGGGTTCAGGGAGGGGTTTTGGGGGTTCAGGGAGGGGTTTTGGGGGTTCAGGGAGGAGTTTTGGGGGTTCAGGAGGGGTTTTGGGGTTCAGGGAGGGGTTTTGGGGTTCAGGGAGGGTTTTGGGGGTTCAGGAGGAGCTTTGGGGGTTCAGGGAGGGGTTTTGGGGGTTCAGGGAGGGGTTTTGGGGGTTCAGGGAGGGGTTTTGGGGGTTCAGGGAGGAGCTTTGGGGGTTCAGGGAGGGGTTTTGGGGGTTCAGGGAGGGGTTTTGGGGGTTCAGGGAGGGGTTTTGGGGGTTCAGGGAGGAGCTTTGGGGGTTCAGGGAGGGGTTTTGGGGGTTCTGACCCCCCCCAGTTCCCAGGGGCACCCCCAGAACCGGAGGGGGCGGGTGGAGAGAGAGGGGGAGGGGAGTCGGGGCAGGTACTGGGGGATTGGGATTGGGAACTGGGATTGGGAACTGGGATTGGGGACTGGGAATTGGGAACTGGGATTGGGGATTGGGGATTGGGAATTGGGGATTGGGAATTGGGAACTGGGATTGGGAACTGGGATTGGGAATTGGGATTGGGGACTGGGAATTGGGAACTGGGATTGGGGATTGGGGATTGGGAATTGGGAACTGGGATTGGGGATTGGGAATTGGGATTGGGAATTGGGATTGGGAACTGGGATTGGGGATTGGGAATTGGGAACTGGGATTGGGGATTGGGGATTGGGATTGGGGATTGGGAACTGGGAATTGGGAATTGGGAATTGGGAACTGGGAATTGGGGATTGGGAATTGGGGATTGGGATTGGGAATTGGGAACTGGGAATTGGGATTGGGAACTGGGAATTGGGGACTGGGAATTGGGGATTGGGATTGGGAATTAGGAACTGGGAATTGGGATTGGGAACTGGGAATTGGGAACTGGGATTGGGAATTGGGGATTGGGGATTGGGGACTGGGGACTGGGATTGGGGACTGGGAACTGGGACTGGGATTGGGGACTGGGATTGGGGACTGGGATTGGGATTGGGGACTGGGACTGGGACTGGGACTGGGGACTGGGATTGGGACTGGGGACTGGGATTGGGACTGGGGACTGGGATTGGGGACTGGGACTGGGACTGGGATTGGGGACTGGGGACTGGGACTGGGACTGGGATTGGGGACTGGGGACTGGGACTGGGATTGGGAACTGGGACTGGGAACTGGGATTGGGGACTGGGGACTGGGATTGGGAACTGGGACTGGGACTGGGGACTGGGGGATGGATTTGGGATTGAGAATCGAGGATGGGAACTGGGACAAGGATGGGGATTGAGGGGGCAGACTGGGACAGACTGGGACAGACTGGGACAGACTGGGGCAGACTGGGACAGACTGGGACAGACTGGGCCAGACTGGGACAGGGACTGGGGGCGGGTTTGGGCTGTTGGGGACAGGGGACAAGGGCCAGGCCTGGCTGCTCTGTCCCCCCACAGGACCCCTCCCCAGAGACCCCCCCAGACGCCACCAACGCCGGTGAGGAGCTGGGTCTCATTAACAGGGGGCTTAATTACCCCTGCCCTGGCCTCAGCCCTAATTAACAGGGGTCCTAATTACCCTAATTACCCCCCAGGGCCCCGGGCAGGGGGAGCTGATTGCTGAGATGCGCCAGGTACCGACCCCCCCTCCCCTCCCCGGGATTTGGGGGGTGGGCTCGGGCTCTGAGTGTCCCTCTCATTTTTTGGGGGGTGGGCTCAGGCTCTGAGTGTCCCTCTCATTTTTTGGGGGGTGGGCTCAGGCTCTGAGTGTCCCCCACTCATTTTTTGGGGGGTGGGCTCGGGCTCTGAGTGTCCCTCTGTCATTTTTTGGGGGTGGGCTCAGGCTCTGAGTGTCCCTCTCATTTTTGGGGGTGGGCTCAGGCTCTGAGTGTCCCTCTGTCATTTTTTGGGGGTGGGCTCAGGCTCTGTGTGCCCCTCTCATTTTTTGGGGGGTGGGCTCGGGCTCTGAGTGCCCCTCACTCATTTTTGGGGGTGGGCTCGGGCTCTGAGTGCCCTCTGTCATTTTTGGGGGAGGTCCCTGCTGTGCCCCCCACTCATTTTTTGGGGGTCCCTGCTGTGCCCCCACTCATTTTTTTGGGGGTCCCTGCTGTGCCCCCACTCATTTTTTTGGGGGGTCCCTGCTGTGCCCCCACTCATTTTTGGGGGTCCCTGCTGTGCCCCTCACTCATTTTTGGGGGTCCCTGCTGTGCCCCCACTCATTTTTGGGGGTGTCCCTGCTGTGCCCCCACTCATTTTTGGGGTCCCTGCTGTGCCCCCACTCATTTTGGGGGTCCCTGCTGTGCCCCCACTCATTTTTGGGGGTCCCTGCTGTGCCCCCAGAGCCTCGAGCGCTGCTGCAGCTGCGGCTCCCGGAGGAATTTGGGACTCGGAGCTGCTGGGCCGGGTGGGCGCCCGCCTGCGGCCCTGGGCTGTGAGTGGCACCCCAAAATACCCCCCTGAACCCCAAAAACAGCACCCTGAACCCCAAAATACCCCCTGAACCCCAAAATACCCCCTGAACCCCAAAATACCCCCCTGAACCCCAAAAACACACCCCAAGGACCCCAAAATACCCCCTGAACCCCAAAAACACCCCAGGACCCCAAAATACCCCCCTGAACCCCAAAATAAAACCCTGAACCCCAAAATATCCCCCTGAACCCCAAAACAGCACCCTGAACCCCAAAATACCCCCCTGAACCCCAAAACACACCCCAAGGACCCCAAAAACAGCACCCTGAACCCCAAAATACCCCCCTGAACCCCAAAATAAAACCCTGAACCCCAAAAACAGCACCTGAAACCCAAAATACCCCCCTGAACCCCAAAAACACCCCAAGGACCCCAAAAACAGCACCCTGAACCCCCAAATACCCCAAGGACCCCAAAAACAGCACCCTGAACCCCAAAATTCCCCATGAACCCCAAAATAAAACCCTGAATTCCTAAATAAAACCCTGAACCCCCAAATACCCCATGGACCCCAAAATGCCCCCTGAACCCCAAAAACACCCCAAGGACCCCAAAAACAGCACCCTGAACCCCAAAATACCCCCCTGAACCCCCAAATATAACCCTGAACCCTCAAATATCCCATGGACCCCAAAAACAGCACCCTGAAACCCAAAATATCCCCCTGAACCCCAAAATAAAACTCTGAACCCCCAAATATCCCATGGACCCCAAAATAAAACCCTGAACCCCAAAATACCCCATGGACCCCAAAAACAGCACCCTGAACCCCCAAATACGCCCCTGAACCCCAAAAACACCCCAAGGACCCCAAAATACCCCCTGAACCCCAAATATAACCTGAACCCCAAATACCCCAAGGACCCCAAAAACAGCACCCTGAACCCCAAAATACCCCCCTGAACCCCAAAATAAAACCCTGAACCCCAAAATAAAACCCTGAACCCCAAAAACAGCACCTGAAACCCAAAATACCCTCTGAACCCCAAAAACACCCCCTGGACCCCCAAACAGCCCCTGGACCCTTTAGGTATTTGGGATTTTGGTTTTTGGTTTGGGGATTTGGGATTTGGGGGATTTGGGAGGTTTGGGTTTTGGATTTGGGATTTTGGGGTTTAGGGTGATTTGGTTTGATTTTGGGGATTTTGGGTTTATTTTGGGATTTAGGGTTTAGGGGGATTTTGGGTGATTGGGGTTTGGGTGATTTGGGATTTTGGGTGATTTTGGGGTTTAGGGGTGATTTTGGGGATTTGGGTGATTTAGGTTGATTTTGGGGATTTTGGGATTTGGGGATTTGGGGATTTAGGATTGGGGATTTGGGGATTTTGGGGGATTTGGGGGTTTAGGGGTGATTTTGGGGATTAGGGTTTAGGTGATTTAGTTATTTTGGGAGATTTAGGGATTTGGGGAGATGGGATTTGGGGTGATTTTGGAGGGATTTAGGGGGGATTTTGGGGGGTGATTTTGGGTTTATTTTGGAAGGATTTAGGGGGGATTTTGGGGCGAATTTGGGGGGAATTTGGGGGGATTTTGGGGCGGATCTTGGGGGGTTTAGGGGTGATTTAGGGGTGATTTAGGGGGGATTTAGGGCAGATTTTGGGGTGATTTTTGGGAGATTTTTGGGGGATTTTTGAGTGATTTTGGGGGTGGGCGATTTAGGGAAATGGGATTTTGGAGGTTTGGGGTGATTTTGGGGGATTTAGGGCTGATTTAGGGGTGATTTTGGGTTTTTATTTTGAGGATTTGGGGATTTGGGGATTTAGGGGTGATTTTGGGGGTTTTGGGGGATTTGGGGTTTAGGGTGATTTGGGATTAGGGTGATTTAGGGTATTTTGGGTTTATTTTGGGGGATTTTGGGTTATTTTGGGGGATTTAGGGGGATTTAGGGCGGATTTTGGGGTGAATTTGGGGGATTTTGGGGTGGATTTAGGGGATTTTGGGGTGATTTTGAGGGTTTGGGGTGATTTTGGGGATTTAGGGGATTTAGGCTGATTTGGGGATTTTGGGGTGATTTGGGGGATTTGG